>WAAB01007767.1:0-12876 GCA_013389865.1 Piaya cayana | reverse complement strand
GAGTGTTCTCTGTACAGGATCTGTGAGATTAGCACTGAGCTACTGCATCCATGACTAAGAGTCCATGCCTTCCCTGTTTGAAAAGGCTGTTAGGAATATGATGGTTCAGAAGGTACAACGTGGAGGTATATTCGTGGGAAGTACCTTTTTAATCTGTCAGGAAAAAAGCATACTAATATCAGCTGCTATAGCACAAAATGTGTTTGGGCACTGTTATAGATATTTCAGAGTAAAAGTGATAAAACAAATTACCAAGGGAAATAGTGAATTCTTCCTCACTTAAAGACTAAGCACTCAGCGGATGCCTTTGTAGATGGTATGCCTAGCTCAAAATCACATCATTGTTTTACAGATGGATAAGCTGGGATAAGTCCATACCCTGTATTATGAGGAGAAAGACTGCTGGTTCTAATAGTTCCCTGTTGTCTTCGTTACTTGGTCTATAAACACATACAAATAAAACATAATGGAAAACCAGAAGAAACTCTATACCCTAAATTTTACACTGGATGTTTTCCTTATTATTAATTGTCTCATTTTGCATAAGCTTGGAGCGTGTATGATGAATACAATATTTAAAGAACAGGCCTGATTCTAATCTGTAATCAGGGATATTAATTTAGTGAGAATTGCCAGGAATTAATACATCGTTAATTTCCCTAATACATGGTATATGAATACAATCTTCTTGTGTGTCACAGTGTGTTTGACTCCTGTAAGCACTCCTCCCTCTTCCCCTGGCTGGCAGAGCTGTCCTGCCTTTACATCTCACCAGTGATAGACCATCCCATTAGAGGCCTGCAGAAATCCCAGTGAGGCATGCTCGGAGGCAACACTGTGCAGTGGTAGCAGTGATGGTTCTACTTCTCTGGATCTGGGAGCCAGCTGGATAGAGAAACCCAAAGTAAATGGAACGAGGATAGCAAGACTTCATGTGGGGAGAAGTGGAGTTATGTAGCTCTTACATGATTTGTCATGAGACAGAAAACTCTGGGAGCTGAATGGACAGCAAGGGGTGGGGAAGCTGTATTAGCTGATGCCTTCTCTCATTTATTGAATGTGTAAGGCCTGCTGCTCCCACTTCTTCCTCACATTTCTGTAGGCAACATACAGATCGTTTCCAGATGAGAACAACCGGGGAAGAAAATTTATATTTCCAGTCTGCTTGTGCTACCTAGGGAAACAGCAAATTGGGAATGAAAGTGAGAAAGCATAAATGAAACATAGGAGAAGTATTTGGGGACTGTAAATGGAGTAAAGTGAGCTGAGCTTTGGGATTTGTTTATTTTAACACATAAAACTGTAAGTTTAGTTAATAAGTCATGTGTAGTTGAGGCCAAAGTAGTTCTGATGTGGATTTTGAGGAGATGCCAGACATTAGAAGTAGGTGTTGTTGCAGGCTCAAAGTTTGCAATGGGCTTCCTACTTAAGTTTGGAGAGTTTGCAGCACCTCTGTGTGCCTTCATCTCCCCATCTTTAAAAACAGGAACCAAACTTGTCTTCCTGCAGAAGACATTGAAGTCAGCATGGTGAGTTAGTGAGCAGTTTTGGCAGACTGAAGGGTTTGCCCTATTTATCTTAGTCTTATAGTCTGAATTCTCTGTTATCTCATGAGGCTGTAAATAATATTGTTGAGCTGTTAATGTTAAGAACAAATGCACTCTTTGTAGATGGTCATCTCCAGACTTTTCTGTGTATAAGCTCTTTGGTCTCCTGATAACCTGCAGTGTTTATTTCCTAGGCTTTCCAGAAGTGCTCTTTTATGGATGTAAACTCAAACAGTCATGCTGAACAGTCCAGAAATGATACACATGTTAAAGACATAAGGCCTGGGACTTTAATGCATCACAAGGAAAAGAAGGTAACAAGTGGCATTTGTAAACATGCCACCCATCTTGGCATAACCTTCTTTTCTTCAAAACTAAGCTTATATCTTGTATCTTGTTCTCTCTAACCCCCACCTGCCACCACTCAGTGGTTTCCTTCTTTTTATCTCAGTGTGGCTCAGAAACACTCAAATGGAATGTTATATCAATCTACGTTATGTGTCTTATTAGAAAATATATAAGGGTCACATGAAGTTTTATGATTCTTTGAAATAAAAATTAAAAGAAGACTCATCAGTTTCCATCAAGGAAATGCTCATACTCCTCAGAACATCCTTCCAGGGCTTTTCTGGCAGTGGTTGGTAAAGCATCTCTGCTAAGTTTTGTGCTTTGTACTTGTCTCGAGGAGAAGTAGTATTTCTCTCAGTCTTAAGAGTCCCCTTTGAGAATTGCTGCTTTATTTTGTTTCATTTGTTGATCCCAGATATCATTATTAAATATTCAGAAATCCCATTCAGTTTATTGGAAGGTAGAGTCAAGGTGGGTGGGCTGAATTTGCCTTTATTCTAAAAGTTAATGCCCAAGATTCACTCTTCTGTGATGGGACTTTGGAGAAGTGTCTGGGGCCGTAGCCAGGTGTGGTGAATTTTGCAGCTGTGTCTGGACTGGGCTTGCCATTTGAGTTGATTGATCTTAGCGAGCAACCAAGGTGCAGGATGAAGAAAAGGACCAGCATTTTTTCCTTTGCAGATCTTTTTTTTAAGTTTGAGCTTAATGAGTTCAATTATTGCTGTGTTTAGGAAATCATGCAGGCCTGACAGCTTGTCAACCAAATGCCAGTTTGCAATGAAGCCAGGTGTGGTGGGGAATTAAACACAGCTCTTCAGCACAGCATTTCAACTTTGTCATGCAATTTGTGTGTGTGCTTGCGACTTGGAAACAGCGGCAATGCCTTCTCTGATGTAGCATCATGATTAGCTCCTAATAATTTTATGGAAGACATTGCATTTCAACTTCATTTAACAGAAGCTGAGGTAGGGAGAAAGAAAATGACTTTGCCAAGTCCCCAAGGCAGAGAAAGAGCCCAGTTGCCCTAACCACAGTCAACTCCATATAGGGCTCTACAGCTGTAAAGCACAAGGTGGCAGCTAGATGGTGGTGTCTGATATACTATTAACATCAAAGTCCCCCAGAAGCTACTGCTGCCAGGTCAGAGCATTGCACACAAGGAGTTGGCTTGGAGCTGCTCGAACAGCAGTTCTGGTCTAGAGCTGGCTGGGTGAGGGTACAAGTTCATGGATATGAGTAAAAGGGAAAAATCACTTTGTTGTGGAGTGTCATAGAGAAAAAAAAAAGTGAACAAATCTCTGTTCATTCACATTACTACTGGTGTCAGAATGAGAAGGTCATGATATTACATGAAAAACTGGGTGATGACTCAAGACACTGCACATCCTGTAGCACAAATCTTTCTTTGAAAGGTTTTGCCAAGTAATTGCCATGAACTGCTATTTGTTGGAATAGCACAGAGTCCAGGAAATTAAGGTTAATGAGACCTGGTTTTATCATCTGACATGATAAACTGTTTATTGGCTTTAGATATGGAACCTTATGGTCATGAGAAACTCATAGAGGAAATGAATTCTGTTGTGGTTTTATTTTTTTTAGTAGAAAGGCAGCAGTTCCTAAATGACATATATTGTACAGCGACACCACAAGATATTGTGCTGAGCTTGGAACAAGAAATGGAACTTGCTAAAAAAGATACAGAGAAATTAGAATACAGTCACCAAATCAGCAAAACCTCAGGCAACAAGTGCCATTAAATGTCCTGACTTAACGCTGGAAGCTTTGATGTGTAAATGGGATAGGGAGGCACCTACTACTTAGCAAGTTTGGACTCGGGGTGACCATGAACCCTGACATTTTTCTCCTGATACCTGCTCTCAGCACAAAGTGCAGATGCTGCCAGGCTGCTCACGGATACCTCGCTGGTTGTGGCTGGCTTATGTGATAGCTCCTCCTTATTTAGAAATAGGAGGGATGTCAAGGTATCCAGGAAGCAGCTGAACAGCCTTGTTACTGCTAATAAGCCTTTGTAGAGATGACCTGCAACTCTGATCTATTGGCAACTTTCTTGCTCCGGTGTTTTGATTGCGTGTAAAGTTTTTCTATGTAAAATCCTTAGACAGCATATAAGAAAATATCACATGAGGTGTAGAAACTGCACCTTGTGAACCTTCCTATATGTGGGGTGTACATGCACGAGCCAACCTGTGGGTTTCTGCGCTGTCACTCATTCATCTCAGCTGGGAGAGTGACTCATCAGACTGATCTTCTGCACGTCTTGATGCTCATTTAAGTATGATCTGTCCTTCTGGTGTGTTAGGAGTCAGCTTCTAGTCTCAAGCAGTGTCAGCAGTAATGCTTTATGCTCACTGCCTTCAGGCATTTGAGGCCAGATTAATTTCTTTCTTGGTGAGCCATCAGATTTCGACTGTAGACTTCCCTGTTGCTCTTTCACAGGCTTCATGTCTCTTCAGGTCATTCTCTTACCCTGATGATTGGTGTTTATGCTTAGCTGTCACTAGCACTTAACAAACCAAGCTCCAGGGAAAAGCCTGCTATTATGAAACAGCATCTCCAGGCTTCTTCTTTTGAAAAATAAAGAAAAGTGTCCCCTTATATACATTGCTGGGAATATACTACTTGTAAACTAGGGGATGACCTCTCTGTGTGCTGTTTAGAGTAATTTCTATAAATGAACGTAGCTCAGTGTTTCATCCTGCGCTTCCACAGGCACTGCAGAGGGCCAATGGTAATTTTGAAGGAGTACTTCTAAGCTGCAGCAAAGATTTAGAAATGCACAGACTATGATCGTAGTAATTGTAATGGAACAGTGCTGCTCAGGTGTGGGCAACTTTAGAAGGAGCAAAATGTCATCATTTACAGTACAAAACTTCTTTTTGAGGTTAACCAGACTCTTGCATTCGGTGCTCTGGTGAGCTAGCAAGCTGTAGCACCTGCTGTCAGACCTTTCCATGTCAGGCTTCCTTTGATGTGTACCAGCAGAACTTAATACATTACTGTGAAACTTTGCAGCTTCAGTCTTGCACAAGCAAGGGGTTTTCTTTAACTGTCAAGGTAGCTCTGTGTTGGAAATAGGGTAATTAATGGGTGTTTGCACATTCTGGAGGCCTTGTTAAGACAGAAGCCCTAGATACCAACCTGTGTGGGCCACGTGCGTAGCACCAAGCAGTAACATCATGAGCTGTTCTGCCAGATTTTGGAATTTTTGCTCTGAAGAAAGACAGAAATTAGATGACAACTTGAGATATGCCTCTGCAGCAGTAAACAGAGTGGTGAGTTCACAAGATTTGAACTGCCCCTGAGAATATGATAATTTATTCTGGGGGAAAAACGTCCTGTAAAGGTAACAGCCCTGAATAACTAAGTAATCCGGCTTTCCCCCTTAGGTGTATGGGGCTACAACAGCATCTCCCACAGATAGTGACCATCATAAAGAGAAGAGGGAAGGGAAAACTGAAGAAGAATTGAATTCTGATTCATCCAGCACAGCTGACAGTAAAATTGGCTTTTCAATAAATGAGAGCCCTACATTTAGCAAGGGTTTGTTTGTAGACAGTAGAGACTATTCTAAGAAAAACCTCCAAAATACAAGCACAAACCTGTCTGGTGTCAGTTTGCCAGAGGATGACAAACGAAGAGGGGCTCAAGATATTCTAGGATCCCATTTTCCAGCTGTTGACACTGGAAGACAAAAGCTAAACAGTGGACTCTCACGAGATGCTCGCCAGGGGCTGCCACAGGTTGAAGCCTTGCAGGCCACGAGCAAGCATATCCCTGTCAGCAGTGTTGCCCCTCTCATGAGGCACACACAGGAGGCTACAGGGCCTCAACCTTCATTGCAGGAGCAAGAAGCTTCTGTAGTCAACTACAATCAGACTGTGCTGAGAACCAGAGTGTCCAGAAGTAACAGTGTGAACAGCATCGAAGAGATAGACTCTCCAGCTAGCTCTCCAAGTGAAGACAACCCACCAACAGAAAACATCGCCTTCATGATTACTAAAACAGCTGTCCAAGTCCTCTCAAGTGGGGAGGTTCATGACATTGTCAGCCGGAAAGGTGGAGATGTACAAACAGTGAACATTGATGCGAGAAAGGACATGGCATTGGAGAAGGGTATCCCAGAGAACACAGACAGCGAAGAGCCAGTGGTGTGTCTGGACAAAAAACCTGTCATTATCATTTTTGATGAACCAATGGATATTAGATCAGCTTATAAGCGTCTTTCTACAATTTTTGAGGAATGTGATGAGGAGTTGGAGAAAATGATGACAGAGGAAAAGATAGAAGAGGAAGAGGAGGAGGAAGAAAATGAAGCGCAGGAGATCTCCAGGAGCCAGAAGGAAGAGCCACGCGTAGTTAATGACAGAAAAGCAATTGCAGAGTATTCAGCAGCACAGGGCCTCAATGAGGGTCTCACGTTTAACCCTCAGTCTTCCTCTAACCCTGTAGAAACCAGACCTCCTGCAGAGGAGGAAAGCACAAAGACAAATTTTAACAAATACCGTCAGATCTATGGGCTGAACACAGATGCAAACTTGGACTCTGCCGACCAGTTTGGAAGCAGGCAGGATTCTAAGAAAAAATTCAAGTTTAAATTCCCTAAGAAGCAGCTGGCTGCTCTGACACAGGCGATACGGACAGGAACCAAGACTGGGAAGAAGACATTGCAAGTTGTGGTCTATGAAGAAGAGGAGGAAGATGGAACCCTGAAGCAGCACAAGGAAGCAAAGAGATTTGAGATCACCAGGTCTCAGCTGGAGGAGAGTGACAAAAGTCCTTCTGGAAAGCAAGAGGGACCCCCCGGAGCTGCAGTGTCCCTGTCCAGAACTGATGAAATTCGGCAGAGTACATACCGAACGCTAGACAGCCTTGAGCAGACGATAAAGCAGCTGGAAAACACCATCAGTGAAATGAGCCCAAAATCTATCCCTGAAAGCACACACAGCTCTGAGGGGAGCACTGTCCCTTTCTCTGCCCAGATAGTACCAGAGACCCCACCCCAAGAGCTTGTAGTGCTGGATGAGAGCCTTGCTGGTGTAGACCCCCCTCCGTCAATCCCAGGCACTTCACGTAAGGTACCTTAGTCTGGCAAATCAAATCTCCAGCTGCTTTCTAAAATCTGCAATAATCACCATTAAACAAGAGGGCCTTGTGATTTGTTTGCTTCCTTTCAGGTGGCTTGTTTGGGCTCCCCAGGAGGTATCTAACAGCTAATAGACTGTGGGGTTTAGTTGTTTTTTTTTTTTAATCTTGGCTGCTGATTGGTGATGGGCAAATGCAGGGGAGCTGGGTCAAATAATCTGCTGTGTGAAATGACAAGCATCACTGACATGAAATCCAGGCTGATCAGTAGCTGAGCAGTTTTCTCCATTTGATTCTGGAAATTAACACCTGTGGTGTGAAGCTCCTGAACTCTCCCTGCATGTAGTACTGTGGCTTTTTTTTTTTTTTTTTTTTTTTTTTTTTTTTTTGCGCATGGTGTGCAGTCTTCTCTTCAGGCACACTGGTACTGATCACGCCTTCTCCTTGTCTCCCTCCCTGCCCCTCCACTCGTTTCCACAGGGCTCCAGCAGTGCCTCCCAAACAAGTCGGATGCCAGTCCCCATGGCTTCAAAAACTAGACAAGGAAGCACAGAGAAAGCAGGCAAACAGCACAAGCTGCAGGATCCACGTCAATACAGACAGGTAGTTTTACCCTAAACCGGGTGTTTGGATAGACATTTCATGTTATTTGTCTATTTAAAAACTCCAGTAACTGACTGAGATTATACCAAATAATGGATGCCTGTCTTTCAAGTGAGGTCTAACTGGACATCCTGGATCCTGGGGGCATGACAGTATCTACTGACCTTTTTTCATCATGCTTGTGCATGCATGTCTGCAATAAAACACCTGCTGCTTTGGGTTTGGTTTGGTTTGATTTTGGGGGGGGGATTATTTTTTTTGTCTTATGTTTTTTCTTTTTAAGAAAGACACTGGTATTCAGCTGCAATTTTAAGATGTCAACTACCTGGTTACTTCCCCTTTGGTAAATGTGGTGGGTCCTTAGGAGAGCTGGGAATGCTTCTGTTCAAAAAGTCTTTACCGGAAGCCTTGGACACTAACCTACTGGTGTAGTAGATGGCAGCAGATGCACGTTAACTCTCCAGCCAGATGTCTGTTCACACATTAATAACCCAGAAGCATGGCCAATGTAGTGTCTGGTCTGTAACCTATAGAAAGAATCTTCTCACAAAATCTTTGTTCTCTCTCTCACTGTCTCTCTGCATTCTTTGTTGGGCACTTTTGGGTTTTCTACCAGGTCCAGTCCATGGCTGCAAGTCTTAGTTCAGGCCTCAAACTGTTAATTCTGTTCTCTGCAGGGCTATTTTCCCACGTCCTGTTGGTTTATCATGTTACTGGCTTTCTGACGAACTGTCTCCTGCCGTCTTTATTTGCAGGCTAATGGAAGTGCTAAGAAAGCTGGTGGGGACTATAAGGCTACTTCCCCTACCCTACCTGCTTCTAAGATCCCAGCCTTTTCTCCCACTTCTGGGAAGAGCAGCTCAGCACCTGCTTCTAGCGGTGACAGCTCTAACCCTCTTCCACCACCTACTAAAACCTCCTTTCCTTCCTCTAACCTTCTCAGTCCTCAGGCAGGTCGCATAACTTACTCTACCTCCCTCATCCCCTCTGTCTCTAACGGCTCCTCCAAGTTCCAGAGCCCTGCTTACCCAGGGAAAGGTCACCATCTCTCATTCTCACTACAGACCCAAAACGGCCGGTCACCCCCTCCTTCTTCCTCTACCTGCTCCCCCACCTCTACCTCTCCCACCTCCCTGAACCAAGGTATGAAGAGCATCAGGACAATCCACACACCTAGCTTCACCAGCTACAAGGCACAGAATGGAAATGCCGGCAAGTCCACACCCTCCACGGCCAAGGAGCCCTCCTAAAGGCTAAGCACAGCACGCGTGCAACTTCACCAGGGCTTTTTGTTCATTTTCAAAGAATCTGCAGCCAATATTTTTAACCAGGGAATGTAACTGTTTTGCTGTATTGCTGGAGGCTTAATACTAATCACGTGCTAAATAGTGAATACTACACTAGATTAGAGTGAAGCTTTTTTGTAAAACTGTTGCTGTTGTAATGATAAATGGGCGTTTTCTTCCTAGGGGCAGCACCTCTTACAAAAAAGCATGAAGGTGTGTGTGTGAACTCGACTGCGTGTGCACAGCGGTGTGCTGAGCATGGGGAAATGTATGGTTAAAAATTTAGTAAGTTGTTTTGTATAAAGCTATTTTTCATTATGGGAACTAGAAGTGAACAGAGCTATACTAAAGTATGATTATACACAACTGTAAAACTTAAACTAAACTATTTTTCTTTTATTTTGGTGTTATTTAGCTTTGTTACAGATTTCTATTTTTGTCAACAAATGTCATGGTTCCTTTCAAGATCTTTTTGCCAAAACATTTTGATACTATTGTAATGTACATTTGAGAGTAGTATGCTGGACAGTAAACCTCTACACAAGGAACAGAAAAAGACTGGTCTTAGTGTATAGAAGGCAAATCAACCTATTGCACTGCCGTTCAGATTATGTTTAAGAATTAGCCAAGCCAAGAAGAAAATAGTTTTACACATATAGGTAGTTGCTGATTACTTTTTTTTTAGCTAAATCCACCCTTTTTCCCTTCTGTTTTATTTTACTGAGATCTGGCAACCCATTAACGTATTGCATCGTGGATTTTAAACTGTGCACTTCTGTACTGGTCTGTATACTGGCAAATGTTTGTACATATCTATAAATATATATATATATAAATAAATAAATACTGTGTGTGGCTGGGCACATAGAGTAGTTTTACCACACCAAAGTTTTTATGCATGCTTAAAAATACACATCGGGCAGGGTTGAAAAAGATGGATATCAGTCAAATAGGATAAAAAGCAAGAACCTTGCATAGCTCATGGTTTTGTAAATAAGTTTATTTGTATAACACCATAATGTAATATACAGAACTATGATAAGCAAAGATCTTTACAAGAATAAAGGGCTGCATGCTTATATATTTGTATTTTGTCACTAATAACTTTTATAATGGTCTCAGCTAGCTGTTAGGCCACTTGCCTGATAACATGAAACTATCAGGAGAAAAACTGACTTTATTTTCCCCAAACTAAAGCTATACACAAGTATTAATTTTAAAATGAGGTCTTTCAAATTTACCTGGATGAAAAGCTAATAGTTATAACACCAGGTTAGAAAATCAGCAAGGATGAAAAAAGGTACCCAAGCCTTTGCCTGATTGCCTGAGGGATCATCTCTTCCTCCTTTAAGTATTATTCGGTGTATTACTTCTTGGGAAAACAGGAATTTTCTTAGAAGTGTCATCACATGGTGCAGTGGGAGTACTTAAAGAATGCAAATGTTAAGTCATACCTCATGAACGTAACACAGTGTCAGCAGCGCTCATGCCAAGCTCCATCCCTTCTGCCAACGTGGCAGCCAACACCCCAGGTGCCTGCAGAAAGCAGGAGCTGCAGTACTGCGCTGCGCCAAGCCCAGGACAAACAGGGTGGCTCCAAAGCTGAAACAAAGAATAAGGTACAGCTCAGAGCCAACGGAGTGAAGCCATTGCCCCTTCAGCCGCTATAGAAAAGCAGTGGCACTGAAGCCTGTTCTGGGTGCAGCTAATCGAGGTGGGAGGAACCTCTCAAAACCTTCAGTCAGGCTGCCCACCCTCCCCTGCACTTCCCAAGAGCGGTTCTGCTTTCTCAGATGTTGAGTGTGTTACTCCCTTGCTCTGAAGGGAACAAGCCTGATCCAACGTCATCTTTTGTTACCAGGTAGGGCTGCTGCATGTCCCTATGCAACTGGTGAAAAATACAGAGAGTACCAGGACACTGGGTACTGCTTTTCCTTTACCATATGCAGCCAAAATATAAGTTCAAGCTAAACACCAGACATCCTCATTTTTATTCTTAGTGTGGCATCCCCAGGGCTCTGACATTATCTGAAAAATAGTGATGTGAGCCATTGCACAGCCAGGCAGGATCCCTGAGGGCAGACCTCAACCATGACCCTCATTCCCAAGCCTGTGGTGCCACATCAGGCACCTGGCAGCAGCTTCAGCACAGCTCCAGCTGCCGCTTCTCTGTGTGAATTTTGACTGACAAGCGGTTGTATAAATAACCGAGTACCTGCACAGCCTCTGGCCACACTGCAGGCAATAAGGCAGCGCTGCACGGGGTAGGTAATTATTGCTTGTGGTGTTGAATGTGGAAACTGCCACCAGGGAGTGAACACAACACCCACTCGTGGCCTCAGCTACACTGCAACATGCACATCTGCCAGCGGCCACCGTGCTTTGTTCACTTCTGTGTCTCCCAGCAGTGCTGGGGTGCAGCACTTGCCAGGAAACCAACCACGGGCTCAGACAGCATTATCGGGACCATGAGGAGTTCAGGCTGTTTGTTACCTTCCCATTCTGCTTGAACAGCAACGAGGTTGTCAGAGTCTCACAAACGCAGGTGAGGAAGGGCTGAGTACAGGCTGCCGGCTCAGCACCCAGAAAGCTTGTGAACACTGGGCAGATGATTTAGAAAAAAATTAGTAGGTCTCTAAAAATATCCCTTGAGCACTCAAGGAAACAAAGGTGAGCAATTAAAAAGACAAGCTTCCCACAGCAAACAAGTTATGAAGAGGCAGTTTCAGTGGAGGTGACTGGAGCCAGATGAGGATGAGAAGCAATGGGCAGCTCGCCCTGCAATGTGGGGCTTGGCACTAGCAGCCCTCAGCCCATGAGCAGCGACATTACCCACAGCTTGTCTGTGCTTAAAAATAAAAGCAGCCCATCCTTGCTGTCAGCAGAGCACTCTGGCACAGGCAATTCCAGCTTTCAGGCAGTTTAAAGATGACAGAGGCTCTCCAGCAGGTTGCTGCACCTCCAGAGTACCAGACCTGCCAGCACTTGTGTTCACAGCACAAGTTTCTTCCCTGAGTAGCCATTGAGTTCACAGAATCCCCAAGTTGGAAAAGACCTTTGAGATCAAGTCCAACTGTACCCCTCTACTAATAAATCATATACCTGAGCACTTCATCTATCCCTCTTAAGGATCTGAACAGGCTGGACTGCTGGGCAGAGACCAATGGCATGAGGTTTAACAAGGCCAAATGCAGGGTCCTGCACTTGGGGCACAACAACCCTAATGCAGTGCTACAGACTAGAAGTCTGTCTAGAAAGCTCCCAGGAGGAGAAGGACCTGGGGGTGTGGGTCGACAGCCAACTGAACATGAGCCAGCAGTGTGCCCTGGTGGCCAAGAAGGCCAATGGCATCTTGGCTTGTATCAGAAACGGTGTGACCAGCAGGTCCAGGGAGGTTCTTCTCCCTCTGGACACAGCACTGGTGAGACTGCAGCTCCAATACTGTGTTCAGTTGTGGGCCCCTCACCACAAGAAGGATGTTGAGGCTCTGGAGTGAGTCCAGAGAAGAGCAACAAAGCTGGTGAAGGGGCTGGAGAACAAGTCTTACGAGGAGTGACTGAGAGAGCTGGGGTTGTTTAGCCTGGAGAAGGCTGAGGGGAGTTATTGCTCTCTACAACTGCCTGAAGGGAGATTGTGGAGAGGAGGGAGCTGGGCTCTTCTCCCTAGTGACGGGACAGGACAAGGAGGAGTATCCTCAAGCTCTGCCAGGGGAGGTTCAGGCTTGACCTAAGGAAAAAATTCTTCACAGAAAGGGTCATTGGGCACTGGAACAGGCTGCCCAGGGAGGTGGTTGACTTGCCTTCCCTGGAGGTGTTTAAAGTGTGGGAGGATGAGGTACTGAGGGGCATGGTTTAGAGATTGGTGGGAATGTTTGAATTGGATGATCCGGTGGGTCTCTTCCAACCTGGTGATTCTGTGATTCTTTTATATATGTTCAGGGATGGTGACTCAACTGGAGTCACTGTGGAGACTCCACTGGACTGGAGGCT
>WAAB01007766.1:0-18080 GCA_013389865.1 Piaya cayana | reverse complement strand
CAGGTTAGTTTGGCAGGATCTGCATTTCATAAAACTATATTGACTGGGCCTGATCACCCCATTGTCCTGTGTGCTGTGTGATAGCTGTCACGGTCTCCTCTATGACCTTCCCTGGCACCAAGGTCAGACTGACAGGCCTGTAGGCTCCTGGATCATCTCTCTGGCCCTTCTTGTAAATGTGTGTAACCTTTGCCAACCTCCAGTCAAGGGGAACTTCCCCAGTCAGCCAGGACTGCTGGTAGATGATGGAGAGGGTTTCGGTGAGCACCTCTGCCAGTTCCCTCAATAGCCTTGGTTGAATCCTATCTAGCCCCATAGACTTGTGAGTGTTTAATTGGCCGAGCATGTCCTGAAGACCCTTTTAATTGCCAACAGGTTTCTTGTTGGGGTTTCGGTACTGCCTACTCAGAAAAGCCATAGTGGATAATAATCCATGGCCCTGACTAGAGTTGGGAGTTTTCTTTGTTGGCACCTGGCTGCAGTGCTCCTGGTCACTTCAGTTGCCTAGGGATCATTTAAATCTCCTGTGGATGCTTCCAGGAATGGCCCCTCTGCATCAGCCTCCCTCATGAGAATTACCACTTCCAGGATTTGAGTATTTCCTTCCTCTACTCCTTGCTAGGAGTTTCTTCGCTCCAGGGGCCACCTGTCTGCCTTGATCTAATGCTCAACTGCACAACTTACTGTCTCTGCTGCTGGTCTGCGCCAGATGAATGCAGACTGAAATATCTATTTTTGAGGCAGGCTTTGGTGTCTCACATGCCAGAAAAATTACTACCAGCCATTCTCCAGAAGTATTCCTTGTGTTGGAGCTGTTTGGTTAGCTTTGATTCAGGGCAATTCTAACTTAAATACTAATTGGTCTGATGGAGTCTGTACTCCTCTGCTAAGAGCACTCAGCTGAGATCTAGGAAGCTGAGGTCTCAGTCCCTGCTAAATGTTTAATGCTTTGTGAGCAATGAATAGCTCCCACAGGAGGGATCCCCAGTATAGAAGAGGCAAAATTCAAATTATCCAGAAGAGTGGTTTGAACCTGGATCTTTGACATTGCAGGGATGCTCTAATTGGATTATCAGATCCTGTGAGGTGGAACTTCCCTCACTTTTCTTTTTTTCAAATGAGGTAGAAACATTTAGCTCCAGGCTTATGGATTGTAATCCCAGGCAACAGGATAAACCTAACAGAGTGGGCTGGTGGTTGACATTGTGCTGTTTTCCTCTGTATTTTACTTTTGACTTTGTGTTTGGTAAGCTTGAAATGAAACTAAACTGGGAGGTGGTCTCCAGAAGCATGCTTTGCCCATTTTCATGCTTAAGCTGAACCTACTGGGTCAGCCTAGAGCTGAGAAAGACACTGAGCTGTGCATTGCACACCAATCATAGAATCATAGAATCACTAGGTTGGAAAAGACCCCACTGGATCATCGAGTCCAACCATTCCTATCAATCACTATCATTCCTATCATCACTATGGATGCATGGAAGCTCGCTACTGGGCATAGTCTCAAACAAACCCCTTCGGGGGCTACAGGTTGTACAGTTCAAATAGAGACATGCAATGTATTTTCACAGTATCCACAAATGCACCCCATCTCACTCACCACTTAGAGGAGGTTTCCCAGGGAGAATGAGCTAGACTAATTTCCACTGCTGTTGTGCTCATAAAGACATTCTTCCTGCAGACAGCTTATCAAGAAGCTCCTTGTACTGCTCTGAACACCACTGTTTGTCATTGCTTTGCTGAGGAAGCTGGTGACACTGTCCCCTTGCTATGGTCATCACTTGGAAGAGTGGCAGTCATACTTCCAGTCACCTATGGTTACTGAGGCTACATTTTCCTCCCCTGTTCACTTTCCCTACATGCAACACATGGTAACAACTACTGGGTCTACTGTGGTAGCAAGTTTGTCCGTGCTCAGAAATGCGTCACCTCTTCAAAGCTGAGCTCTTCCAGCTGACTTGCTGTCTGACTGCCTCCGGTAGCTAACTTTGATGGCTGACTAACTACCTCCTGCATGAACTCACCTGACTCCCTTTTTGTGTTAAGTTTAGTTGCTATTCAGTCAGACCTTTATTTCTTAACTGTTCTTTTCTTTTTCATGGAGAAAGGGACAAGATAAGAAGGCGGAACTGATCAGCTCCCTTGATACCCTTCTTAATTGTACAGACCCAAATAAAATCTCTTGCATTTTTTTGCTTTTATGTAGCACAGGTATTGAATGAATAAAATTTAATCATGAAGTGCTGAAGCAAATGATTAGAGTGTTATTTAGCTATTGGGAACTCTTAAGGGTCATGGGTCAATTCATGCATAATCTGACTGTAAGTAGCATTTTGAATTATTCTGCTGATATCTTTTATTCTTTTCATATTGTGGAAACTAAAAAGAACCTCCTCCCCATCTTCTTTGTTGTAGAGTAGCTACATGCAGAGTGTGTTTGTGAAACCAAGGAATTCTATGATCAATCCTAAAATGATATGCCATTGACGTAACTGAAGGCTGTGAATGCAAGATGACATCTAGGTGGTATTAGCAGAATTTATATTAAATTAGAAGAATATGAATATTTAGAATAATGTAGTGTAGAATACTTAACTAGCCTCTTGTGCAATAAATGCACGATGCTGCAGTTCAATCATTTGAATAAGCAATGAAAAGTGGGTTAAAAAATACATATGAACAAAGCTTTTCTTCACTTACTACTGACATGTAAAATTGCAAAATAGCAAATATTGTATTATTATTATAGATCTTTCAATAGACTACATCAGTTTTGGAATGATTGCTGACTGTTACATTTAGGCTGAATTCAAGAGGGCACAGTATTTTAGAACCTGATTATCTCTCCTAACGTGCTCTTTATCTCAGTAGGTAGAATAGAGGTAATAATTAGAGAATTAAGCTTTGCTCGCTCAGTCATGAAGTGCACAAATTCACTTGCTGTTTCATATTTATTTTCCAGCTGGAGGAGTTTAATTTATTTTGCTTTCTGCTGTGCCCACACCTGACCGACCAAAGAAGCTTCATTAGGGTCCCACTGATGTCAACTATTTCACCTCTGCTTTGAAAAGGAAACAACTTTCCCCTGAGGCTTATGACAGAGCTCTTTAGGTGTATCTGCCAGTGACTGCCATCCCTGTTGACCCCTGAATCTGACTCCATGTCTGTATAGTATATTCACCTTCCCTGCAAAGGCATGGAAACCATGAAGAGGAATCGAGCACTGACGGTAGGTGCTAGTCTGCATTCAGTAACATGTAAATTTCACCCTTATTGCTTTTATCACCACAGTTTCTCATTGTCAGATTATAGGTCAAAGTAATTTTGCTTTAAATAAACAACAGCATTGTTTCCAATGGGCAGTATTAATGATATATCACTGAGTAATACTGAAGAACAACAATAATATGTTCTTTTAAATTATTAATTTCTATCTGAATCCAGATGTTTTCTGTGGTCTTTGTAGGCAAAATTCTGTCTGTGAGAAAGTCCCTGCTGGCTGCCACAATGCAGTATTATCTTGCAAATTGTTCCTTAAATATCTGCAAGGTCAGAGAGATTAAATGTTCTCCTGGGAAACTCAGGAAAAGTAGAATGTCAGCATCACCTTTTGTCCAAGTGAAAAGTTAAATGACATTTCCAGTGATATTGATTAGAGTATCTTTGAGTGGCAAAAGACAATGGTGATTTCAATACCTGCAATGAAATGCAAAGGATGAAGTAGGAGACTGGGAGAGCAGACAGTGTTTAATTTCAGAAGAAATTCAAGACAGGGAATTAGGAAATCTCCTTCCTCAGAGTGCTTGGGTCTCATTGTTGGGGAGCTGGATTTTTTTCTCTCTCCATTTCTGCAGGTAAAATTGTGGAATGAGGAAAACCTGTGCAATGTTATCCCCTTTTCTTCATCTGAGGTACCTTCTCCCCTTGCTGGGGCAGAGCACTTCATCTTGGATGCTCCGTGCTGCATCATCAAAAAGGACACTCCAAGCTGTCTGTGAATGTCACTGCTTTTAAGATATCTTCATCTCATTTCAGTTCACAAGTCACTCCCAGCCCCAGCAAGCTTGATCTCTGGCTGTCAACACAAGTGAACTGCTATTGCATCATAGACCTGACTTTGGAATACTCCGTATTATAGTTAGTTCCACTGACTCAGGAGTATGTATGGAAGGAAGGGCATTGTCATTCTCTTGACTGTTTAGCATACATCCAGTATTTTGTACAGTGTCCCTGCAGCACTTCTTGCTTTAAATAGAGCAGCAAAGTGAAAAATGACAAAAGAGGTAGGAGTGAGGAAGAAAAGAGAATACAGTATGGCAGTATTTATCTGGGATAAACTGGCAGTTAGCTGCACTGAAACTCATGGAGGTAACTTGAGTCTTGTTGCAGATTCCCCAGCCAAGCATCTCTCTTACTATTTTTTTTCCTTAGGACATCAGAAAAATGCTGAAATAGAGAGTTACAGACAGACTGTTTTAACTTGCGGAACTGCAGAGGAGGTTTTGGCACCAGAAATGGTGGGAGTCTTGCCAACTTACTGTGAAGATGACAGCACTAGGAAAGGAGAACTACAGAAAAATAGGCATAGAGAAGAAATGCTGAAACAAGTCTAGGGAGTGTGTTATTTTAAGGGTGCTTTGAGTGTGCCCCTATCCTATGATTAATATAAATGTATCTTACTCTTCTTGAAATACATTTTATACTGCAATTCTGAAGCAGTAAAATTGAAACAAGTTCATTTAGCAATACAGAAAATTAATCATCATAGTCTAAATCACTATAACTCAATTCAACTTAATTATTAATAAAGTAATAACATAATCTTAATTAATATCCTAATTTTCTGTATCTTTGCATAATTGGTAGATGATCTTCTGTGCACTGAGCTTTTTCAGTTTTACCTCCAGGTTCAGCTCCCAGGCTCTCATTTGATCTTTTGTTGTCCTTCTTGACCTTGGTCTTCACACTCAAATGGCCATTTAGATTCTTCTGATTGCAGCCTAACAAACAGAAGGGAGGAGAAGTTTATCTTTGGCCCGGCCCTTCTGTAAACCCATATTGTTCCTTTGCTATTACTGAAAGAAATCGGGGTTATAAAAGTCTGCATTACATCGATCACCTACTGGGGTTCAGGGACATAATGGTTTTTATTTGATTTCACTTACACCAATGTAAATTAGAAGGAGCTGCATCGAAGCCATCAACAGAGGCAGCTGCATTTAAGTGAAATAATAGGTCCCTTTGCCTCTCCCTCAACAGCAACTTCCCCCCATTTCTCTACCCTCCCTGTTGTTTAGTTAGAAGGGAGCAAGATTTGTTCCACAAAAGTAGCTTTTAATATTCTTGTATGCATATCCAGCATAGTCTAGCAAACTATCAGGGTGATTACTTAAATTTTATTCAGGGATCACTGCAGCAGAGGGATGTGTTATTGCCAAAAGCAAAAGCTTGGGAATGAACAGAGAAGGGAACTGACAGCCTGGCAAGATGCCATTTGCTGTATTCCTTGATTTTCTAGTACTTCAGTAGCGAAGCAAGTCATTGTTTTTTTTTTTTTTTCTTAAATCCAGATATCCTATTTATGAAGTGCAAGACGCTGTCCTGAGAAGCACTGATTCCAAGGACTCTCATTTCCCAGGGTGGGTATGGCAAGTAGCAGTATGGAGAGGGTACAGAGCCTTGTGGACTGCCAGTGGGAGACAGCATCTTTCAGCTGTAGATTCCTGATGTCATTAGAAACAGAACTGGGCCTCACCTAAGTCTGTGGACCTGCTCTCTCAGATCTCAAGAGTATTGAAATCTGAATGCGTCTCTAATGGCTGAATTAACCTTTTTGTGTCCACAGTCAGGGCATGTTCTCTGGGGTTAGGGTCACAGAGAACAAATGCTAAAGCAACTGGCAGAAGGTCAGTTCCAGAGGGTTTGCTTAGATTCTTAGGGTCTATGCGCCCTATTAGTCCTGAAATATGATTCTATATCAACAATGATATTGCATCTTTTGATTTAGAAAATTCTGCATGGAGCCTGTATTGATTTTAGTACTGTAGAACCAGGAGCTAAGGAAATATGGGAATGTGGGCTCAGGCCAAAGTTATACATTATTGTATAATGCTTGTAACAATGGCCAAATGCAAGGCTGGGTTGGGTTGATATGGTTTTGTTGGTTTTGACTTTTGGAAGGCACTCAATGTAACAGTCATCTCTCCTAAGTTTAGCCATCAAAAACCCGTGTATCTAGTCTAAGCCAGTCACTTCATCAATGAAGAGGAAAAAGCATTCACAGGCAGCAATTAATCTAATTATAAAATAGAGGCCTGAGATAAGTGATCTGAATACTCCTCTAGAGGGATCTGTCTGACAAAAGACAGAGCATAGACAAAGTCTGTAGACAAAACACTTAATTTATGACCTCTGAAGTCAGGGGAGGCAAATCCATTCAGGGTCATTGATGACCAAAGGTATTTAACAGGTATGGAAAATACAGATGGTCCTGGATGCCAGTCTAGGTAAGAATGTTGTAGATTAAGCTAAATTAGTTTTGTGACTAATTCAGTTGCTGTAACTTCATTTTTCTGAAACTTAACTACATGTTTTTGAGACAGTGTTCTCTAAAAGTGGTAACAGAGGGCACTGGTATGCAAAAGTCCAATGTTTTTACTTAACTAAGGCCATCCTCAACCTGGCAGAAGGTGGTCACACCTGTGAGAAGGGGCAAATAGGGCAAGTGACTCTAAACTGACCAACACAGAATTCCATCCCATATATGTCATACTCAGTATAAACTTGAGAGATCATGAGGGCCTTGCTTTCTTCTGTGATGGATAATGTCCAGTGAGGATCTCGTCTGTCTGGTTGCACCTGATCCCAGACTGGTGTGTTCCTGAACCCAGTTCCTGAGTCCAGCTCCCTCCTAGCTGTGGACCCATTCCCTTGTATCTGCTATACAACATTTGTAACGATGTACAGTCATTGAGGGGTGAGTTGGGGATGTGATCTCCTATATTTGTCTATATTTTATTACTTTCTAATTATTTTCATCATCATGATCATTATTATATCATCAAAGCCATAGGTTTAGTTTCCAACCCGTAAGTCTTTTTCCTTTCATTTCCCTCTCCCTTTTCCCTGTAAGGTGTGCATGCGGGGAAGGGATTTTACAGGCTCAACTGCATGGTTTAAGCTACCAAAATTTGGCCACATGGGGCTAAGCTGGGACAAAGAACAACTGCAGATAACAGTGGTGAGCACAGAAGAACCAATGTGCTGTGGGCACATTATGAAAAGCGTCCTGAATGCTTTGGCATGTTGCAATAGCTTATTGTCCTTGAATGACCTTGATACCACAGTGGTGATTACAGAAAAGATATCTGGACAACTTTTTGATGCAAAAGACAGTGGAAAAATCCCCCAGACAGAGGTGGAAAGACATCTTCATAGAGGTTAAAATGCAAATGCTGAGGAACTCCTTGCTACCAGGTACTTCAAGGGCCAAAAGTGTCTCTCAAAAACACTAAACACATTAGTGGAGACTCAGGCAACTCTTTCACAGAACTAATTGTACTGGAAGTTCAGTGCCAATGTCCATCTCAAGAAGGCTCTGAAACCTGTAAATCTGTAAAAAATAATTCCAAGTTTTTTTTTATTTCCTAACTGACCCTACCCTGTCCACAGACTGTGGTTAAGAAAAAGGTGCTGAAGCAGATGGACTTTCACTTTTCAGCTGTAAGATTCTTTTTCTATCCTTAGTATGGCTTCTTAGACCCCAGTGGATCATCTATACCTGCAAAGCATTTGGCTTCAGAGCCTCACATTCCAAGGAGGCTGCAAGTGAATTGGACAGTGATGTGTTATGGTATTGTCAAAAAACAGTAGCAGCTCACAGAAGCATGATATAAAGTATGGTTTATAAAAATACCACCTTTTGGACAGCTTTTTTTTCAGGGAATCACAGAACATATTTCAGGTCTCCCCTTTTGTTGGCAAATTATTGATCTGCTTGTTGCAAAGTACCTGTACAACCAAAAAAGGGTCATTTCTACCATAGCCCATTTTGATTCTGGGATATATTGGATTTGTAGTGTAGGGTAGTGACAATAAAGGAAACAATCTAATCCCAAAGATTTTATATCACACAGCATGCTCTGTGAATTTCTTGATATCCATTTGTAGTCAGGGTTTCCTACCACTGCTTTTGCTTGTTGTTTTGTTTATATGGCACAGTAGAGGTTATTTTAGCAATATGAATTGGTGTTTGTGTTGAAAGGCAGATTTTCTCTATTTTCAGACATTAAATTCCCCTTTTGGTAAGGGGATATTTCAATATTTGAAGTAAAATGCTTTTGTCAGTTCTTCATAAACAATGAAATGAATGAAACTTTAATTGAATTATTCCTTAAAATTGTCACTACCTGGTGTTTCTCTTTCCCTAAAAGGATCTTAATTTGTACTTGGAGGAAACCGACCTATTTTAAAATCCAATCTTCCCCCTCTCATAACATCCATTTTCTATGAATCCATTTTCTTTATTGATTCTTCATCTTTAAATGAAGCTTATTAATTAGAGTGGTATTTGTGAAGTAGCATGGTGAATATGCTATCCTTAAGCAAGATAAGTGTGATCTACAAGTTATTTCTCCTGCTAGGTGAAGGAAGGAATAAATCATTAAGAATACTAAGAATCAAATCTTGACCAGCTTGCAGTAAGCAAGAATGTGATTGTAACAGTAGTTTAGCTTGTTTACTAGTTGAAACAAGGACAGTCCCCCAGCAGAAATAAAAGACAGACCTGAGGTCACCAAGAGGACACAATGAGGAGATAAGATAAAGACCATCAGAGGATTCTGAAGACACAAAAGAAACTGTGATGTACATTCAAGAGTGGGTGATAAGATATGATAATGAGTCCCATGTATGTTTAACCAATATTTCCAGAATATGTAACCATGTTTCCTGGAATCTATATGAATATGTATATTTAACTATTATAACAGTCCTGTAACCAGCCTCAATGGACACACATCAGGCAAAATGATTCCCTGTGTGTCTGCCATCGTATTATTTATTAAAGCAATACCTGCTTAATAATCAAATTGGCATTGATTATTGAGTTTGGCCTTTTTCTCAGCATCATAGGTTTAATCACAATTGATTTTGTATAACCATTTCTTAGAATTCTCCACGTACTCCAAGACTGACCACATGGTTTCATCTAGTGCTGCTTCTTACTTTTCTCGTGTTGTGAAAAGAGAAATCAGGAAACATTAAAATCAAGATATTAATAAGTGACTTTTTTCTGATAAGTTTTTCAATTAGGTCTTGTTCACTGACCAGCCACACATGGAGCCAACTCAGGGGAGTCAGCAAGTAATTGCCAGCAAGTTGCCAGAAAGGAGGCTGATAAAAAGAACCAGAACAACCAGAAAAATATCCCTTCTTATACATGTGTGTATGCATGAGCAGGGGCTGGATTAGCCATAAGCTGTCTGAGAGACCCAAACTGGCTCCCTAGGAGGTCAAATAGCTCCTCAGTGACTCAGACAAGCAGTACTGGAGGTAAAAGTAGAGCTTGGGAGTGTTCAGGGGACTGTGGCAATTTAAACTACTGTGAATTGCAGCCCTAAAAGTGAGGCAAGGATTGGATCTCAGGTCTGGATTTAGAGAATTAGTGTCATTTTTTTTTTCAAGTTGCTTTGTATCTATGGGGTCATGCTGTTGCTCAGGACCATGTGTCCTTCTACTCTGTGATATGTTGAGGCTAAGTGTCTTCACAGACAGCGTGGAAAGCTCTGCATGACTAGCTCACGTACAGGCATCTGCTCTGCATTTTATCAAGTGAATCCCAAGGTCTGGTTCTCTTAGGTAGCTAAAGTCAACTTTTGGATCACCACCACAAACACCAGCAAGGTACTGCAGTTAGTATAATGCAGATTTCAGGATAAAAAAATCTGACAAGGAGATTAATATGTGTAGGACTTGGCTTTCATTTGCACTAAGCCCAACTTACATTACAAAGACGTTAATAAATGTACCTTACAATTCTATTAAATGAAAATTAATCACAATTTAAAAAAGCCTGACATGGCCTGAGGGATCTATGGTGGCTTCAAGGTAAAGAAGTGAGAAAGGTGCCACTCCGGCATGCTCATCTTTAAAGAATAACAACCTGTTTCACATGGCAGCCTGTGTTTTTGAACCTCATTACAGCGTATCTCTGCACCTTCTGCTTAACCCAAAGCATGATTCAGTGCACTGGGAAACTGGCACATTTGCTCCCTGTCTTGGATGAGTAAGTCAAAGAATGGCCATTATCTGCGAACGTGGGATAAGTGGAAGGAAATGGTGAGGCTGAGCAGCACTCAAGACACTTATCTTCCTCCTGTAGCTGTGGTGAGAAGCAAAATCAGGTAATGACAAGAAACAGCTGTTGGAGACCTCATACTATACCATGTTAAGAGTCATTGGCTCAAAGACATGTCTGGCAAGCACAAACTAGAATATGTATAGGATGCTGAAAGGGAAAAGCTGCTTTTCTTCTTTCTTTCCTAAATTTGGATAGGCTTTCTGGTTACTAAAAATAAGAAAACCAGGGTAAACTGGGAATGTGATCTGTAACTGAAGCTTGTAAGTGGAAAATGACTAGCACTAAATTGCAGCTGTACAGACAAAGGCTTATTTATTGCCGCTGACTACATTAAAAATCTGTGGTGCACACAGAAGCCAAACTTCAGATCTTGTCATGCTTAATAAAATACTGAATTAAGCAGAAGTGAAACTACCTGCCATATCTAAAAGATAGCCTCAATGCCCTTTCAATGTTTTATTTTAAGACCAAGTACAAAAGGTTTTCACCTTACCGTAATTAACTTTTTATCATTAAGATTCAGAAAAATTGAATTGTGTTGGACACAGGTCATCATAATGAGAATTTAATGGATCTGCATTACTATGCAAGTTAAGCTTTGAATATGTGCTAAATGCATTACATTACCATTGACCTACGCAAATTTCCATCTCTGTGACTCTTTTTCTTCATTGCTGCCACATTAAGACCCACTCTCTCTCCTCATCTCCTTAAACAATGATTTCCTCATTTTCATATTAATTGCATCAGTTAACTGAGATAATGCTCCCACTGAAATGAGCAATAGGATGAATCACTGAAATGGTGCAGTTATTCTTTTTGCTTAACCAATTTCACAGGACCTTCACAAAGAACTGCCTTAATTTGACTTTATATAATTGCTTATCATTAGGCACAGCAGCCCCGTGAAGTACCTTTATTTATTTAAGTCTCATCTCTGATTGATGGAAAATTAGTCACTTGCATATCTGAGGAACACAGATTGTTCTGCTACTAGGCAACTCGTTGTAGAATACCCTGGAGAACTTCAAAACACGCAACTGCTAGTGCATGCTGAATACAAAATAAGGGGAAACAAAGTGCAACAGCTAATGACATCCAGGAGTTCCTGCAGAACAACCATGATGTCACAGAGCTGCTTTACCTGATCCTCACTAAATTTCCTCCGTGAAAGGGGAAAGACAGAGAGATGTTGTTCCAGGAAAGATTATATATCTTGCTGCAGCCACAGACATACTCTGCCTGTTTTTAACACTGACAACACCTGTCTGTCACAGTGTGAGCTCTGAAGGTTATAACATCCCTCCTTTTAAAATTAACAAAGCACCCTACATGGTTTGAAATTCATTCAGAAAAGCTTTAATCCACTTCTCATTTTTAATATTCTTAAAGTATTTATTCAAGGCACATCAAAGGAAATGTTCACGCTTTTCTTCTTTGTAAGAAAAAGGGTGTGTGTGTGGAATTAAAATTTCTAAGGCAAATTATGCTGTTATCATCAACTGACATACTCAGAAGGGATCTAGAAAGGATGCCACCTCCAGCATAAAAGGAGCCATGGCATATTATCCTATCAAGGGATTTGAGTTGAAGGATTGCCTCCAGGTCTCCTCGAAGCACACTGTGTACTTCTGTCCCTGTGGATGAGACTACCTGTCACTGAATTAGATAACACCAGTCATTAAATCCATATAGTCATAATATTGTTCTTTCGAGACATCAATACTGTGATTCATTTTTCCCCTTGTATATGCTTGTACTCTAATTCTACATGCAAGTCTGCCATCTCTCTCCCTAGCAAAAGACTCAGTTAACCTTTCCCATCTTGTCAGGCTGTTGGGGCTCCAAAAAAGCACAGCAACTGAATGGCCTTCCCAA
Organism: Piaya cayana; assembly: GCA_013389865.1. Taxonomy (NCBI): domain Eukaryota; kingdom Metazoa; phylum Chordata; class Aves; order Cuculiformes; family Coccyzidae; genus Piaya; species Piaya cayana. The sequence goes on along the minus strand of WAAB01007766.1, from coordinate 5,842 downwards.
CTGATGCCTCATTCTTGAGCTACCAGTGCTTGAGTCAGAAAAAACTCCTAATGAGATGAAAGCAACAGCAAAGAATTATACTGATAATTTCTTCAATGTGCTGCATTTGGAGCCATATCAAATGTAAATTGAAGACAATATTGCCTTGGGGGCTTGCAGTCACAAGTACTAACCTTGGAGTAAAAGCTGTTTTCAATTGTTTGTGAGGGTTAAATTTTGGTTTAATTCTGTTCCCTTTGAAATCCCAGGTAAATGAAAAGCATTTCTATTTTGCTTTGTTTCCTCTACTTTATCTCTGCCTAGGTTATATGCTGTCAAGAAAGTGGTCCTTACTGTGGCCTTGCATCATGCACATGATCAAGAAAATTAGATTGCCTTTTGAAGAAAGACTAAGAAACTCAGATATTGGTGTTCTATTGAACTAATTTCAAAGTTTGGTGTAAGTCCTGATCTCAAGGTTGGCAATCCCTTATTCTGGCCACATACAAGTGCATTTAAGAACTAATGCCAAGGAAAAAGCCTTATATGATTCCTTCCTGAATGGTGTCTTACTCAAAATGTCTTTGAGTTGATTACATTTTCCCATATTATTTGGTACACTATTTTGCCTTATACCACCAATGGTATCATACACCAGTGTCAGTGTAACTCACTGTCAGTCTAACCACAACCTGGAGGCCAGCCTAAGGCTGAGGCTGGACCTGAGCATGCTTTGTATGAAGATGGTCTCCTTATCAACACTTCCAAGGAGTCTTCCTGATAGCTAAGCTGTCTGCATGCTACCTGCCAGGGAACAGTATCCAAATCTTTGCCTTGCTCATGAGCTTTCATAGCCCATCCTAGCTTGTACCACAATTTGCTATAAGAAATTAGGAGAATGCTTCACTAACTGAGTGCAAAGCAGAGCTATTTTTGTAATTAAAGACTAACCTAGTCTTAGGTATGCTTAAGTACTCCACTGTATGCTGTCATTTTTCTGTAGCTGCTTATTTTAGTTTAAAATGGCTAAAATTAACACAGTTCCAGGAATCTTTCCTCCACAAACCCTTAACAGCAGCAATAATGACTGTGTTAAATCAGACCTCATTGCAATGTAATGAAGCCTGACTGACATATTGCAGGTATGATACTAAGTAATTTCATAAATTATTAAACTGTAATTGAAAGTAATAGTGCAGATTACTTTTCGACACGCTTAAAAAAAAGACCTCAGCATGAAAATAAGGACTGTAGCATGACTGATTGGAAATAATGATCAATACCTTAACTTTAAGAACAGCCACAAGGTCCAAGTTTAAAATTAGAACAGAAAAAAATCTGAATTTTCTACTACTCGAGCTACTCTTGACACTTTGACTTCTGTTTAACTTTCAGGGAAAGAGGACAAATGGATGTACATTTTACCTCACTGAATGGGAATCTCTAATGATCTGGGATCAGAAATGCTGAAATGCTTATGGAAAACTAGAAATCTAGAGGAAAGAATCCCATTGTCTAGACAATTTTAATTTTTTTTAGAAATTGCTTTTTCCCTCAAAGGAATCAGGTACACTTAAAATTTTGGTATTATACACAACGTATAACTTTATGCCTCTGGACATTTTGTTCTTCCTGTTTAAAGATAGTAAAAGGTTATTTACTGCTATACTTGTTGATTGGTGCACATACTTTATGAAACAAGCCATATACTTGGACCTCTGCTCACTTCATTATATTTATTCCAGATCTAGTGGCTTGATGCATTTAGGCACAGATTTGAAAACAAGGTCAACAAACCTTTGGGTGTATTTTTGGATTGTTTAGTTTGAGATATTGTAGATATAAACTGCATGAGAAAAAAGACATTTATTAGCTTAACCTGATGGTCAGTACATTTCATGTGGTGGTTGCAGGGTTTTTGATGACAAAGCAGTTATTGGTTAAAAATCAAATGTTCTAAAGGAAGGAGTCAGATTCAGCAATGCGTTTATTGGCATGATGAAGTGTCCAGGAATGGAAACACAAGGAGGAAGGGAGAAGTGAGCACTGCAGTCCTATGGTGGTGATACCTGGATGGATATAGATGGCCACAGGTTAAGCCTCCACTCCCACTGAAATGAATTTTTCCCTTCAGGAGATGGAGTTTTAGCTTTCAGTATTACACAGCAAGCTGAAAACACTATTCTCATAATTGCATGGAGACCTACAGTGTAAAATACCCAAGTCACCTCACCGATGACACAAAAAATATTGCCTGTTTTAATTCAATCATGCTTCACAGTTTCTTACTCACTTTATTGGGTTTCCTAAAGTGAAGCACTTTCAGTTCAAGGACATCTTCATCTTTAGCTCTTGTTTATTTTTCTTGTCACTGGTCTATTGCTCTCCAGAGGAACATTAAACATCTCAATTGCATGGCTTACATGTGAAATATACAGTTGATTCAGCACAGAGGGCTTCATTTTAGGGCTCATATTTGTGGGTCCCTTGCGACTTGATATTATGACATTTTTGTCCTTAGATCTTCTGAGGAAAGCTATCATCCAGTAAATTGCCTTAGATAAACATTACCAGATAGATCTCTTCCTGCCTCCCTCAGCAATGGACTCTGCAGAAGGAAGGGTCATTGCTCATTCTCTTTCACTTTATCCTGTTTGATTGTTTCTCATTGTATCAAGACAAAGTCAGTTAGATTTAACTAAGGTGACCTCAGGAAATAATAGAAACATAAACACATAGCTTAAATGAACCAAAATATCCGATGGTTCAGGGAGAGAGCATTGACTCTTCCAGGAATTTTCTTCATTCACTCCTGGTTTTCTACCTTCACTCTTCAAAATCCGTAGAACAAATTTGCAGCATTTCCATGATTTGAAAATGGTTTTTTTCCACATCTGCCAAGGGGTAAATCCTATTTAATTGTGTTTCAGACTAAGAAAAAGGATAACGGGTTTCACGAAGACACAACAGAGTTATCAAATTTTAACTGGTACTAGTTTATCTGTCCATAGGCAGAATAATAACTACTAGTATGGGAAATATCCTAACTTGCTCTCTGCCAGCTAGGAATAGTTTTTAAGGAATAAGGGAGTAATTTTTCCTCTCTGCTTTAGCACTGCCATCACCTCCCCATGCTGACTCTCCAGCTTGCTGCTGTCTCTGCCATGCTGTCTCAGGCACTGTTCTTCTTGATGGCATTTCTAACTGGCTAGCCTGAAACACCTCCTGTCTGTCTTGCTGACATAACCAAGATTACAAATTCTTCAAGATGGCACAGTGCTTAGAAAGTTCAAACCATTGCTGATTCCTGGAGTATAGTGGTGCAAGCCACCTATACGTCAATCTATTGAAAACTCAGAGCATTTGTTTTCATTTAATTCCCTATAGATTCATCTTGGTGCAACATTTGAGGGGAAATCAGCATCAACCAGGGCCTTGTTAAAGAAGCTATCAAAACCAATTGCTTTTACTGTAGCCATTGTTTCAATTTTATTCATTTGTACTGGAGCCAAAAGCTGTACAATTTGAATCTGTTTAAACGTAATTTTGATTGGACCAATTTAACCCAGAGACCATACAGGGTAGACTGATGCTTTCATGTAATCAATCTATCATATAAAGGATGTAGCCACCCCTAAATAACTCAAGTAAACCTTGAGATTGCAGTCTATATTGCTATAACAGATGATGTGACCGGCAGGCAGCCACTAATCACTTACCCAAATGAGACAGACCATACCTTGGTAGGGTTTGTGAGTCATAGCCATGAAGTTGAGGCTCAGCCCCAGATCTGGGCATCCCTCTCACCCTGAGAAGCTCCCTAGAGTACCCTGCAAAGGCCAAGTTTGATTTTCTGATGCTAAAATGGAAAGCACAAACAGAGACTAATTGGCATTTTTGTTTTTGCATTTAGCTGGACATGACTTACAGAAGTAGTCTAGAAATTTTAATTGGGAAAGCTTTCCTAATTTTTCTTTTCCTTTCTAACAGCACAAACAGCTCAGATTTCCCAGTTGATAATTTGTTGGACCTGTGTTTTCCTCAGACTTGCTACTTCTGTGTTTAGAAATCCAAGCTTTTCCAAAAATGCTTGCTGTAGTTTTTCAGATCTTTTGCACTAATGCAAGAGATAGAGTTCATTTAGGATGCTGTGGTAGAAGTGACCCCTCTTTACTGAAAATCCTATCTTCAACCATTTAAAAAAGACAACAAATTAAACTGTTTCACTGGCAATGGGCAAGTATTCATTCGTAAACCAGACAGACTGTGGGAACTGACCTCAAGCAAACATGGTTTACTCCGTGCTCTAGCAACTAGAGCAATCCACCTTTTCTGAGATTTTCCTTGCTTCTAAGAATCATAAGGAAGCTAAATAACAAAAAGACCTATGCAAACTCTCAGCTTAAACTCATATATGCTGCATAATATGCACCTGATAGCAGTGCTCTTAATATGTTGGAGATGGAATATAGCAAAATAACCTGCAGATCTGCTCCCATGTTTGAAAACAAACCAATCAGTGTTCTGCTTTTAAGTCCCTGTGACAGAATACATACAGAGCAAAATGCTGACAACCATTACTAGCCTACCATGCAGCATGTCTCTGATGCAAGAGAGATACTACACTGAATCAAGCTGAGGATTTACTAGCCCAGTGTTCTGACACTGCCTGAAACCAGTTGCTCTGGAAGATGCTGGAAGACATATCTGTGTGATAATTGAGGTTTGATGTTCTTGATGGCTTCTATATCCCATTCCACTTTTGCTCACAAAATACCACCCTCCTTTTCCAGGAAGCAAATGGACCTTTTCTTCCCAGCATCAGATTGGAAAGCTCTCCTCTATGTCTAGAGTTCAAGGTGAATATTATTCATCTCTTCCTCCTCTGGATGACGCAGAGTTTCCCTCAGACACCATTACTGAAGAAAAATAAGATATCAGAAGACTTGTTATGTGAATCCAGAACTGAAATGAATTTTTTTGGTGATCACAATAACACAGGGTAACTGCATCACATGCACTTGTGAGGTCTTAGTTGCAAAAGGTCAGTCAGATCCTAGTACATCTCCTTCAGCTGTATCTTGCCAAGCCTGTGACAAATAGTTGTGGGAAGCCTCTCTTCTTACAACATTAAGCTGTTGTTCCAAAGCAGAGAAAATGCACTTAGTGCATTAATCTGTGCATCTTGCAAATTTCTGTCACTCTCATAGTTGTCATCCTTAAATACCACTTTTGCGCTTGCCATGTTTCCACAGCTGAGAAGGAAATTAGCATTTCTCATTTAACTGCTTCAGCACCAAAATCTCAGAGATTTTTTTTTGATGCACTGACCATTGTCCCTGTGCTCATTTGCCATCACTCTAGCAACAAAGAGAAACGGTGATAGCAAAAGAAGACACAGAATTTTGTGTTCTAAATAGACATGTTTATGTGTCAAGCAGAAGAAGCACAGCACAGGCTGTAATGAGTTTTGTCACAGCTCTGCTGGTGGCCACAGAGAGACAAAAACTGCAACACAGGGGTCACACTGCCACGAGCTCAGTCCAGAGCATGCCAGGTGGGCTGTTTAGTATGCAACTTTTGAGGACACTGGATGGAAAGGAGAGCTCAGCTTCTGATTATACACATCCAAGTGCTTCTGAGGGAAAGCCATTGCCATAAACCTCTGTATTTTAGGCTATTTTTCTCCACGTGGATAGGCAAGTAGTGGGACAGAGAGGATGTCCAGAGAGGCTGTGCAGTCTTCACTGGAGACTTTTGAAATCCAGATGGGCCAAGCTCTGAGCAACTTGATCTCCCAGGTTATCTTGTTTTGAGCAGGAGCTTGATATTTAGACCACTTCAGGTTCATAGAATCATAGAA
>WAAB01007762.1:0-37808 GCA_013389865.1 Piaya cayana | reverse complement strand
TGCATTCAGTTCTCAGCACAGGAGGGATATGGATCTATTACAAAGTGTCCAGAGGAGGGCCATGAAGATGATGAGAGGGGGTAGGGTGCTTCTAGCAGGAGGACAGGCTGAGAGAGTTGGGTTTGTTTAGTATAGATATGAGAAGGCTCCAAGGACACCATACAGCAGCCTTCTGCTGCTTAAAGAGGGCCTATAGAAAAGCTGTAGAGGCTTTTTATGAGGGAGTGTAGTGATACAAGAAGGGATTATAATTGTAAGCTAAAAGAGGATGGATTAAGATCAAGTATTAGGGAGCAATTTTTCATTGTGAGGGTGATGAGATACTATAATAGACTCCCCAGAGAAGTTGTGGGTGCTCTACTAGACAGGTGTGCAAGGCCAGCTGGATGAGGCTTTGAGCAAGCTGGTCTAGAGGAATGTGTCCCTGTCCATGGCAGAGGATTTGGATCTGCATGATCTTCAAGGTCCCTCCCAGCCAAACCACTATGTGGTTCTATGAATTTGAGAGGAAAAGTATGCAAGCTGAATTACAATAATCACTTATCTTCCAATCTTACCTACTGTTGCATGAGAGTTCAATACTGAAGATTTAATCCCGTTGAAGCCAAGCAAATATCATTCAGGAAAAAATGTAAGTGAAAACATCCCTGCACTCAGGATCATGTCAAAGCTTTTGAGTACTGTGGGCATAGTTTAATGATGCCATCCCAAGAAGAAATACAAGAGCCTCGTCGTTGTACTGAGGTTTATGCCGGAAAAAGGGAGGAAGAAAGATGGGATGTGAGGCAGAGACAAAAAGTAGCTTAAATAAAATGTCAAAATAGCTATCTTTCATTCCAAAAGGTTTAGATATCAGATGGTATCATGTTGCTGGTGTGAGACTGATTTAGAAGAGCTTGGGATACTGGACATAAATTTTACTCAGAGTAACCTGATTTTTTTATAAGGGCCATTGTTCTTCTAGTCAGCTTTAACCAACTCTCATGTTTACGTAGAAGCTGTGTTGTTATGCAGATTTCTTTCACTGAATTTTGATGATTAATTCATGACCCTTTATGGCTTTGGGGAATAATGTTGTGCCAGTGAAGAGTTGTGGATAGAGGATCTTATTTTTTGTACTGTAGTGAAAATTTGACCATTAGGAAATTCTAGTGGGGTCCTTAACCAATAATACTGCATTTTCTTGTGTGGACTGTTTTTAGATCTTAACCTCTAGCTCTGATAGATTTCACATTCCTTACTCAAAACTGCAAACAAACAAAATAAAACAATCAGTGTTAAATTATTGCAATACTTTTGTATTTTGTAGTTTTCATGATTTTTGTCTACAAGGTATGGCATTTTTGAAGCACTTTTACCTGACTAATGAATTTATTTCCTAACTTCCTTTTTAAAAGTGAAGTGCAATACGTGAAGTAGTAGGTGAATTTAGAAGGGCTTTAAACTTTCATTCAGTTACATTTGCAAACATATAAATGTTCATTTTATTTATTAAAATCCTTTCATGTAAGTCCCCCGCTTTGCCACAGTGCATCCTTCTCCTCTGCTTCTATAAATATTTTAAATCTTCATTTGATTCATTAAAAATGTGCCCCCAGGTTCAAGAAATTTCAGCATTTTCTTATCAAAAGAGCAGAATTTCTTCTGCTTGCTTTCATTATTTCTCTTACCTATCAGTTGCAGTCTATATAGCCTGTAATTTGAAATACAAACAGAATCTTGCCTTCTATTTAAGTTATATGGATCCTATTCTTTTAGAATAGGAAGAAGTCTAACCCTGAATAGATATCATGTGCTGGAGCATAAAGAATGAACTTTTTAATCAAGAACTATCTATTCTCCTAATGTCTGAAAAAGATTAAATTTACTCTTTCACAGTTGAACTCTGCAGGAGGCCTTTCATTGTAATCAAGGGAGGGAAGGTCATCCAACAGCATAAAATTTAGATATAAATTAATTTCACATTTTATATAATACTAGTTGAAAAAATTTGTTTTCATTAAGGAAAAATTGCCTCTAGAAAGGACATAAAACCATATTTATACAGGAGTGTGAATTGTCAGAATGCTGCTGAATTGGTTGTGTACAGTTTACTGTGACAGAGGAAGATTTTTCCTAAGTGAGTTTATAGATCTTTCAGCCTTACATGATTACTACCCCAGAGAATATGAAAATGTTTTTTTGCAGGTGACAGGCTATGATACTGTTTTAGTTTGTGAGAAAGACATGGTTCAAGAATTTAAATACATAGTATTAAATGTTTAAATCTATACTTACCTTTAACTGCAATTTACTACTGAGTTATGTCTATGGCCATTCTCTAGGACTATCCAGCGTCTGCATTTATCAAGTCTGTCCTCCAGAACAGTCTCATATTAACTGCCTCTCAGCCTGAGATGACTCCTGAAATGTGCTAGAAAGGCACTGGGAGAGCAGCAGCTAACCTGCGTCGTAAGTGGTACTAGGATTTGCTCTAACAATGTAATTATATAGAGCACACTACGACCGTCATAATATGCATCAGTTTACAAAGCCTGGGATATGATGGAAAAAGTGACCTTATATATGTAATTTCCACTGCCTGTATGTGCCTTTGAAGTCTGGGCCCGTAGTTTCACTAAAGGTGGAGAGATCTGAGCATTCCACAGTCACTTTAAGGGCAGGCAAGGAAAGCAGTTCTGTTGGGATGAAAGCTGTGGGACTGGATGCACTCAAGCAAGGAGAAGTCTTCTGACATTCATGAGACAGGGCTGAGGGACTATATCTTTTGCTCAGCAGTGGCTCCCTCAGGCAAATCACAGCTGTGGAATAAGTTAGCAGAAACATGAATATATTTTACCAAGAAATATGGTACCAAAACTTCTGCTTGTGATTCCACATACAATGTCATGATGCTGACACTCAGTAGCAGTGAGACAGCTCTACCCATCTGTTGCTGCCTCTGAGATGTGTAGCTGGCTTACGTGTCCCTGGCAGCACATTTTTTAGCGCTTCTATGAGTTAATGCAGGTACAGTCAGATAACCTTTCAATTAACTCAAGCAACAGACTGAAAGAAGCAATGCTGTTAGACATACTGCCACCTGCTGCCATACCAGAAGCTGACTGAGAGAGTTTCACGCCACTAGGGTGACTTGAAGAGTGCACACAGACTGTCTGCACTAAAAGGCACTAAGAAAGATATTTTAGAAATTGACTGGCGTATCTGGTGCTGCCATTGGTCCCCAGAAATGAAAAGTTCTGGCATCTGTGTCAGTTTTCAGATGTTGTCATGGAAAGCTCAGCATGACATTACTGTGTGAGGGTATAAGACATATCAAACTGAGTTAGGCCAGGAGTTTATCTAGTCTGGTGGTCTGTCTCCAAGAGCTAACACAAGCAGATGCCCATATATGTAGCTACCTTAAATTGCCTAAAAATTGTTTTTCAATGACTGTTTGGCTGCATGCTTATTCGTGAGCAACTTGTATTTGAATGAAGAGTTGGGGAATGGTAGTTCTTTAGCAAAAACTCTTAGCTGTCATTCTCATGTTTAAAAAATACTATCTTAATGCTTGGGGAATATAGCCTTTGTAGGTGAGACAAGAAGAGAAATATTACATCACAGTAACTTAATGTAGTCCTTGGAAAATCAAGACAGTGTAGGGGAGAAGGAAGAGGTTTGAAACTGGATTAAATGTGGAGCAGCAGTTGTTTCAGTACAGACACGGGCTTTGCCTTCCATATTTCTTCACAGAAGGTGAAAGGTTGAACTAAGAGTGTACAAATGTACATATTTACACTGCTGCATGGTGGAAGGAGATATATATCAGGATTAGAAATTTTAGATATTTCCTGAGGCTTAAGTGATCACTTTGTCTCCTCCTTTGCCTTCTCTACCTGCATTCCCTTTTTTTGGTGCTCTCTTTCACACTTCATGACTCCTCAGCATATGAGACGATTTCACAGAGTGTTAGTAGATGCAAAGATAATATGTTCACATAATGTTCATCAAAATGTGCAACCAGATAGTTCAAATAGACCTGTGGTTTCCCTTCTGAAATAAAAGCCCTGACTTAAAAATGTAATCCTCCAGAGACAACAGAGAATACACAAGAGACAGCTATTATGAGTGTCCTAATTGTGAGAAAAATTTTAATCAGACATCATGCCTAATTGTTTGCTAAAGAATCCAATTACAAGACCTGAATTCATAAAACTAGGCTTCCTTGCTTCTTCTGCTAACGTATCTTAAAATAACAAAATGTCTATTAAGAGAATGGAACTGGTGATGAACTTCACTTAAAGACTGTGGTGGAGAGTTATTGCTTAGTAAACAGAATAAGAAAGAACAGCATGTTGTCTAGGTAAAATATGGTGGTGGAGAAGGGTGTTTTGGGAAACTTTTAAAAACCAGAATGCATTGTGAAGCAAAAGCCACAGAGGTAATTATCTTCAGAGGAGATAACAAAGCTCATTAAACATGTATTCTTCTATCTCGGGGGGTGTAGTATCATACCATGGAGATATTACCGTAAGTATCAGAACAATGCATTCAACAATGCTTTGAAATTAATGTTTCTGGACTTCACGAGCAATTTCAATTATATTATGCTAATATATTAAATTAGGAAAACAAAAGTTATATAAGGTTTTTAGATAACATCAGGGTGTTGAGCTGGCAAATGAATGAAGGGAATTCTCCTGTAGAGGGAATAAGGGACCAAGGAAGGGCTGAAGGAAGGTAACTGGGAGATATTCTCCAATTTAAGCAGTCAGTTATTGAGAGAACAATGGAAAACTAAGACCAGAGATGTCACCAACAGATCTCTCTTTGGGGTGGAAGACGGAAATGGATTCAATAATTTTAGAGTATTGAAAATTATTTAGTATTGAAAATACTCCTACCAAGCATTTCAAATACTATGCCTAGCCACCCAGATTTAGGAAGGGTGTATTCCTCTTGATAGCTGAGACTATCTGGGCATGGCAAACCTATGATGTGAAAAGCAAATGGAAGAACAAACTGAAAATGTAGAAGGGATGCAACACTATGAAAATACGCCATGAAGATGAGCTTATGGGAGCGAGGAAGGATTTTTTTCCCTTTTAAACTGAAGAGCAGTGCTGTCACTATGTGAGATGAGCTTCCATGAGAACGAATGGTTCAAATACTGAAGAACTGAGATCCCAGAGCAGAAATGTTGAAGACTACCTAAGGCTTGTTTTCTGACTAACTTTCAGGGAGAATTCTAAAGATTTCCTGAGTTGAAACGTTTAGCAGATCCCTTGCAGAAGTGCAATGGGTCAAAGTGAGCTAGATCAGGCACTGGGGCAGTGCAGGCAGGTGATTATATTGCTGTGCAGCTATGCTGCACAAAAGTTGAGCTAGGTCATTCTGCTCATGATCACACAGGTCTTGGCAGACAGCCAAGCCAGATAAAGTGAAGTATGTCACTCATAAACTTTACCTCAATTCTTCAACACGGAACATGAAAACATAAGTATTAGTGTAAGGTCCAAGTTTGCCTGGAAACTTAAGGCACTAATTCTGCAAACACTTCTGCAGATGCTTTACTTAAGTATAGAAGAAGCCTCAAAACCATTTAAGTCTACACTTTGCATCATCAAGAAAAAACACTTCTGAAGGGTCAGATTTATTTCCCTAGCTCTTTGAACTCCTTGGCTCAATGGGATTTGGAATAGTTATAATTATTTTTATAGTGTACATTTCTGCGTATTTTTGCTGATGAGGTAGAGCTCACGAACCATGTTTTCAGGCTCAAATACATATTTGAGCCTTACAAAAAAAAAGTAAGTGAGCTCTGTCTTGCTATACAATATATCTCTCCATTAAAATCATTCATCTTGAACACAAACTACAATGCAATGCATCAGAGATGGGTAAAATCACTACAAAGGTTAAGGTTTGGGTTCTGTAATGTTTGTAAGAGGTTTGGAATGATAAAATTAAATGCTATTGCATTTAGAGCTGGTGGGAAAAGGGTGTTTTTACTATCAATCAAATGAAACACAAAAGACATGGAAAAAAAAAAAGGGAGACAAAACAAGCTGCACTTTTAACACTCTCTTGTTGACCTAGATCTCATATAGCTGACGGGTGGCCTACAGGCTCAGTCCTGCTTGCCAGGCAATTCTATCCAGCTCTCAAGAATGCCTGGTAATGCATCTGTTCTTATTATCGCTGGGCAGCTTGTCCAAGGTTCTGGAGAGCAATGTGGGCCTGTATGGTGCTCTGTGCTAGCCAGAAACCAGGATGCTAGGTGCAGAATCAAGGTCTGTGCTGAGGCAGAGCTGATAATCCCTTCAGAATCATAGAATCATGGAATAGTAAGTGTTGGAAGGGATCTTAAGTTACAAGCCCCCTGCCATGGGCAGAGACATCCCACTAGATCAGGCTGCTCAAGGCCCCATCAAACCTGGCCTTAATCACCTCCAGGGATGGGGCAACCACAATTTCCCTTGGCAACTGCTTTCTTTGTCCCACCACTCTCATGGTAAGGAAATTCTTCCTAATGTCTAGTCTAAATCTGCCCTTCTACAGTTTATATCCATTCCCACTTGTCCTATCACCACAAACTTTCACGAATAGTCCAGCCTGTTCTCATAGGGAAGGTGCTCCAGACCTCGGATCATCTCTGTAGCCCTCTGGACCCATTCCAACAGATCCATATCTTTCATACGTTGAGGATTCCACAACTGGACAAAGCACTCCAGATGAATTCTCACAAGCGAGGAATGGAGGGGCAGAATCACCTCCCTCAACCTGATGGCCACACTTCTTTTGATGCAGCCCAGGATATGATTGGACTTCTGGGGTGTGAGTGCACATTGCCAGCTCATATCGACCTTCTCATCGACCAGCAACCCCAAGTCCTTCTCTGCAGGGCAACTCTCAATCAAGTCATGCTTCACCGTGTACTGAAAAAAGGGGACTGACCCAACCCAGGTGTAGGACCTTGCACTTGGCCCTGTTGAATCTCATGAGGTTCTCACAGGCCCATTTCTCCAGCCTGTCCAGGCCTCTCTGGATGACACCCCATCCTTCTGGTTTGGCAACTACACTACTCAACTTGGTGTCATCTGCAGATTTGCTGAGGGTGCACTCAATCTTTCTGTCAGTATCATTGATGAAGATATTAAACAACACCAGTCCCAGTACAGACCCCTGAGGGATACAAGTAGTCATGGATCTCCATCTGAACTTTGAGCCATTGACCACCACTCTTTGAATACGACCTTCCAACCAGTTTCTTATCCACCCTACCATCCACCCATCAAATCCATATCTCTCCAATTTAGAGAGGAGGATGTTGTGGGGGACTGTGTCAAAGGCTTTACAGGATTACAGACAGATCGCATCTGTCGTTTTACCTGGGTCCACTGCTGCAGTTACCCCATCATAGAAAGCCACTAAGCTGGTCATACAGGATTTGCCCCTGGTGAAACCGTGCTGGCTGCCATTAATCACCTCCTTGTCTATGTCCATGTGCTTTAGCAGAGCTTCTAGGAGGATATGTTCCACGATCTTCCCAGGCACAGAGGTGAGCCTGACAGGTTAGTAGTTCTCAGGGTCTGCTTTAGACATTGTGAGAATTTACATGGGATATTGTGTGGTGTGGTGAGCCAGGATGTAGCCAGCAAATGGCCCCAGAGTTAGCACAACTCTTTGTCTCTCCTACCTTCTCTATTAGTCTTGCTGAGAGGTGTTAGCTTGCTCTAGGACTCACAGTGGCTGCACATTTGGTTCAACGAACTGTTTTATGCTGAAGGACCAGCCTGTGTACAGTTTCTGTGAGGTTTATTGCTTGTTTCGAAGCATGAGAAAATTGTGTCCACAGCAACCTTATCATCCACAGATGGGGTTTCACCATCTGTAACAGCTCCTTATTACTGGCAGTGTTAGAAACCTGCACAATTTCTGTGCATGAGCTTTTTTTTTCTAGGCATGATCATTTTTTGTAGGCTTCAGTGCTGTGTTTTCAGAAGATGATCATTAGGTCAGGTACTTCTGACATTCAGAGGCAGAGGCCTGTCTTCCCAAACACATAGGGCTTTGTGTACAGTAAGTTGGTGTATCCATGGGGAGTTTATAAGTGAGAGGAAGAAGTGGATCTTTTCAGGAAAAAAAATGTTTTAAACAGAAAATTGTATGTTCTGTCCTAGTTTGACTTTATTATGTGTTATTTGAATGCAAGGAGGAGAAATGAGAAGGGGGACATGAAGGGAATGTGGCAGGGATTTCATTCCCGTGTAATATTAAAAAATCAGTCTTGCTATACTTGTCAAGGATGAACTCATGATGATGGTAGATTCGGTTTGAGTAAATTGCTTAAACTAATTAAAATTTTAAAGAATGTATCCAAATTAGCAGAGTTACATTACCTCAGGAGGAAAGCAACTTTTCCTGTCTGATAGAAAGGAAAAGGATTTTTTAGTACTCCAACCAGTTCTTCAAGTTGCACTGTTACAAGGTATAATAATCTGTTTTGGATAAACTTGGCAATGACTGGAACCAAATGCTCTGTTCTACTGGGAGTATGGTACTATTTATTATATTTCATTCAGTAACAGATATTTTATTCTTTTTCATATATATTTAAAAAAATCCTAACACCATTCTGCTAACCATTTGCTATTTTAGAATGCAGCCAGACTGTGCAAATGTAGGTTATTTGTACAGTAAATAAAGCAATGATATATGAGCATGGAAATTACTACTCTACTCCTCTGAGAACTTTTAAAGTTAGTTTTTGAGGGTAAGATTACACAGACCTAATAAAGCCACTTTTCAAGTAGCAGATATCTTTTACAATCAGAAAAATCAAATGATTGTTCAAAGAGCGCTGCATAATTATGTTGCTATAAGCAAGATAAAGTAAACTCAATTGCTGTTGAGTTGAATTTGTACTGATTCAGCTGCCTTGCTTGCTGTTCATAGCAAATTCATGTGGCAGTCCACAGAAATACCGTCTAATCCTGAACACTTACAAGAGGTTCATGTGTAATAGCTTAAAAACAACTAAAATTCTGCTCGTGAGATCTCAGCCAGAAGTCACTAGAATGATCTGCAACAATCTTTAGGTCTGGGTCTTGATGAGAACTACTACAAGAAGAGAAAGAATGACATTAGACCTACAAAATAATGATCAAAGACACACTTAGAATGTTCTCTTTTTATTTTAAATATACCTATTACAATAATTTGTTAGGCTGATATAGAACACTATTATTTACATAATTCAGTGTTTATCCTTTGGGGAGAATTCCAGTGCTCAATAAATAAGAGTCAGTGAGCTGCTTGTTAACCATCTTGGAATCAGAGATTTCAAATATTAATTTCACATAAATGCTTGAAGTACTTGAAATNCTGTCAGTATCATTGATGAAGATATTAAACAACACCAGTCCCAGTACAGACCCCTGAGGGATACAAGTAGTCATGGATCTCCATCTGAACTTTGAGCCATTGACCACCACTCTTTGAATACGACCTTCCAACCAGTTTCTTATCCACCCTACCATCCACCCATCAAATCCATATCTCTCCAATTTAGAGAGGAGGATGTTGTGGGGGACTGTGTCAAAGGCTTTACAGGATTACAGACAGATCGCATCTGTCGTTTTACCTGGGTCCACTGCTGCAGTTACCCCATCATAGAAAGCCACTAAGCTGGTCATACAGGATTTGCCCCTGGTGAAACCGTGCTGGCTGCCATTAATCACCTCCTTGTCTATGTCCATGTGCTTTAGCAGAGCTTCTAGGAGGATATGTTCCACGATCTTCCCAGGCACAGAGGTGAGCCTGACAGGTTAGTAGTTCTCAGGGTCTGCTTTAGACATTGTGAGAATTTACATGGGATATTGTGTGGTGTGGTGAGCCAGGATGTAGCCAGCAAATGGCCCCAGAGTTAGCACAACTCTTTGTCTCTCCTACCTTCTCTATTAGTCTTGCTGAGAGGTGTTAGCTTGCTCTAGGACTCACAGTGGCTGCATGCTTGGTTCAATGAACTGTTTTATGCTGAAGGACCAGCCTGTGTACAGTTTCTCTGAGGCTTATTGCTTGTTTCGAAGCATGAGAAAATTGTGTCCACAGCAGCCTTATCATCCACAGATGGGGTTTCACCATCTGTAACAGCTCCTTATTACTGGCAGTGTTAGAAACCTGCACAATTTCTGTGCATGAGCTTTTTTTTTCTAGGCATGATCATTTTTTGTAGGCTTCAGTGCTGTGTTTTCAGAAGATGATCATTAGGTCAGGTACTTCTGACATTCAGAGGCAGAGGCCTGTCTTCCCAAACACATAGGGCTTTGTGTACAGTAAGTTGGTGTATCCATGGGGAGTTTATAAGTGAGAGGAAGAAGTGGATCTTTTCAGGAAAAAAAATGTTTTAAACAGAAAATTGTATGTTCTGTCCTAGTTTGACTTTATTATGTGTTATTTGAATGCAAGGAGGAGAAATGAGAAGGGGGACATGAAGGGAATGTGGCAGGGATTTCATTCCCGTGTAATATTAAAAAATCAGTCTTGCTATACTTGTCAAGGATGAACTCATGATGATGGTAGATTCGGTTTGAGTAAATTGCTTAAACTAATTAAAATTTTAAAGAATGTATCCAAATTAGCAGAGTTACATTACCTCAGGAGGAAAGCAACTTTTCCTGTCTGATAGAAAGGAAAAGGATTTTTTAGTACTCCAACCAGTTCTTCAAGTTGCACTGTTACAAGGTATAATAATCTGTTTTGGATAAACTTGGCAACGACTGGAACCAAATACTCTGTTCTACTGGGAGTATGGCACTATTTATTATATTTAATTCAGTAACAGATATTTCATTCTTTTTCATATATATTTTAAAAAAATCCTAACACCATTCTGCTAACCATTTGCTATTTTAGAATGCAGCCAGACTGTGCAAATGTAGGTTATTTGTACAGTAAATAAAGCAATGATATATGAGCATGGAAATTACTGCTCTACTCCTCTGAGAACTTTTAAAGTTAATTTTTGAGGGTAAGATTACATAGACCTAATAAACCCACTTTTCAAGTAGCAGATATCTTTTACATTCAGAAAAATCAAATGATTGTTCAAAGAGTGCTGTATAATTATGTTGCTATAAGCAAGATAAAGTAAACTCAATTGCTGTTGAGTTGAATTTGTACTGATTCAGCTGCCTTGCTTGCTGTTCATAGCAAATTCATGTGGCAGTCCACAGAAATACCGTCTAATCCTGAACNCTGTCAGTATCATTGATGAAGATATTAAACAACACCAGTCCCAGTACAGACCCCTGAGGGATACAAGTAGTCATGGATCTCCATCTGAACTTTGAGCCATTGACCACCACTCTTTGAATACGACCTTCCAACCAGTTTCTTATCCACCCTACCATCCACCCATCAAATCCATATCTCTCCAATTTAGAGAGGAGGATGTTGTGGGGGACTGTGTCAAAGGCTTTACAGGATTACAGACAGATCGCATCTGTCGTTTTACCTGGGTCCACTGCTGCAGTTACCCCATCATAGAAAGCCACTAAGCTGGTCATACAGGATTTGCCCCTGGTGAAACCGTGCTGGCTGCCATTAATCACCTCCTTGTCTATGTCCATGTGCTTTAGCAGAGCTTCTAGGAGGATATGTTCCACGATCTTCCCAGGCACAGAGGTGAGCCTGACAGGTTAGTAGTTCTCAGGGTCTGCTTTAGACATTGTGAGAATTTACATGGGATATTGTGTGGTGTGGTGAGCCAGGATGTAGCCAGCAAATGGCCCCAGAGTTAGCACAACTCTTTGTCTCTCCTACCTTCTCTATTAGTCTTGCTGAGAGGTGTTAGCTTGCTCTAGGACTCACAGTGGCTGCACATTTGGTTCAACGAACTGTTTTATGCTGAAGGACCAGCCTGTGTACAGTTTCTGTGAGGTTTATTGCTTGTTTCGAAGCATGAGAAAATTGTGTCCACAGCAACCTTATCATCCACAGATGGGGTTTCACCATCTGTAACAGCTCCTTATTACTGGCAGTGTTAGAAACCTGCACAATTTCTGTGCATGAGCTTTTTTTTTCTAGGCATGATCATTTTTTGTAGGCTTCAGTGCTGTGTTTTCAGAAGATGATCATTAGGTCAGGTACTTCTGACATTCAGAGGCAGAGGCCTGTCTTCCCAAACACATAGGGCTTTGTGTACAGTAAGTTGGTGTATCCATGGGGAGTTTATAAGTGAGAGGAAGAAGTGGATCTTTTCAGGAAAAAAAATGTTTTAAACAGAAAATTGTATGTTCTGTCCTAGTTTGACTTTATTATGTGTTATTTGAATGCAAGGAGGAGAAATGAGAAGGGGGACATGAAGGGAATGTGGCAGGGATTTCATTCCCGTGTAATATTAAAAAATCAGTCTTGCTATACTTGTCAAGGATGAACTCATGATGATGGTAGATTCGGTTTGAGTAAATTGCTTAAACTAATTAAAATTTTAAAGAATGTATCCAAATTAGCAGAGTTACATTACCTCAGGAGGAAAGCAACTTTTCCTGTCTGATAGAAAGGAAAAGGATTTTTTAGTACTCCAACCAGTTCTTCAAGTTGCACTGTTACAAGGTATAATAATCTGTTTTGGATAAACTTGGCAATGACTGGAACCAAATGCTCTGTTCTACTGGGAGTATGGTACTATTTATTATATTTCATTCAGTAACAGATATTTTATTCTTTTTCATATATANTGAATGCAAGGAGGAGAAATGAGAGGGGGGAAATGAAGGAAATGTGGCAGGGATTTCATTCCCATGTAATATTAAAAAATCAGTCTCGCTATACTTGTCAAGGATGAGCTCATGATGATGGTAGATTCGGTTTGAGTAAATTGCTTAAACTAATTAAACTTTTAAAGAATGTATCCAAATTAGCAGAGTTACATTAGCTCAGGAGGAAANTCTACTGGGAGTATGGTACTATTTATTATATTTCATTCAGTAACAGATATTTTATTCTTTTTCATATATATTTAAAAAAATCCTAACACCATTCTGCTAACCATTTGCTATTTTAGAATGCAGCCAGACTGTGCAAATGTAGGTTATTTGTACAGTAAATAAAGCAATGATATATGAGCATGGAAATTACTACTCTACTCCTCTGAGAACTTTTAAAGTTAGTTTTTGAGGGTAAGATTACACAGACCTAATAAAGCCACTTTTCAAGTAGCAGATATCTTTTACAATCAGAAAAATCAAATGATTGTTCAAAGAGCGCTGCATAATTATGTTGCTATAAGCAAGATAAAGTAAACTCAATTGCTGTTGAGTTGAATTTGTACTGATTCAGCTGCCTTGCTTGCTGTTCATAGCAAATTCATGTGGCAGTCCACAGAAATACCGTCTAATCCTGAACACTTACAAGAGGTTCATGTGTAATAGCTTAAAAACAACTAAAATTCTGCTCGTGAGATCTCAGCCAGAAGTCACAAGAATGATCTGCAACAATCTTTAGGTCTGGGTCTTGATGAGAGCTACTACAAGAAGAGAAAGAATGACATTAGACCTACAAAATAATGATCAAAGACACACTTAGAATGTTCTCTTTTTATTTTAAATATACCTATTACAATAATTTGTTAGGCTGATATAGAACACTATTATTTACATAATTCAGTGTTTATCCTTTGGGGAGAATTCCAGTGCTCAATAAATAAGAGTCAGTGAGCTGCTTGTTAACCATCTTGGAATCAGAGATTTCAAATATTAATTTCACATAAATGCTTAAAGTCCTTGAAATGGTAACAGCTACCTGTACTTTTATACAGTAGGTATCTTCTGACTGCAGTCAAATTGCGTTGAAAAGTCTGAATGTAGCTATAGGTTATTAGAAGAAATTTCAACAATGACATAAAAAAAATATTGAAAAACACCAGTGGTCGAACCTCTATATTTTTCAGAGGTATCTCAGAGTGATGATATTGTTCAAAGGAAACAAATAAACAGTTTGGTAGAATCTCTGTTATAAAATGTCTAGATCATGGGGCAAAATATACAATCACTAATAAATAAAAATACAGCTTTTTACAAGATCTCCTTTTAACATGGCATTTTAAAACGTGCCTGCAGGTAATAATGGTTTTCATTATTTATATTAAAATTCACTTTTCCATGGTTCCTATTTCTTAAACATGAATTTATGCATTATATATATACACTGTAAAACACACAAAAGATTAAGTTGTCAGTACAAGGAATATCAACTGAGAACATGAAGCAAGGGTTCCTATCAGATCCCACTCAATGCTATGTGTGTAAGCTCAAATACACACACATACACACAAAAAGGACTTTGGTCCTGAATTTGCACTAAGACAGTAAGTGTGGTTCCATGTTTCCACATACAGAGCTTACTATTTCTACTGAGATTGTAGCAGTTCCTACACACATCAACCATCCTGTTTTAATGTGACCCACCACAGAAAATGGATTTGGATCAGGAAAAACAGCTTGAGAGAGAATTATCCTAATTCTCATCAATATATTTCAGAGGTCAAGTCCATGGCACATTATGTGAGTGGCTGAATATCTGTGACATTCAGCTATGGCACCCAGTTTCATTTCACCAACATACAAAAAGAACAGGATGGAAATGTAGCTCATAGCTACAAGGCATTTATCCTGACAAATGGAACATTGTCATCATCATCATAAACAGAAACTATCGTTTATTGATGGTGTGCCTGCTTGTCCAACAAAACATCTTCGGTTTCAGTAGCATTACAGTTTGGCAAAGAATATTTTCTGGATTAACTTTGTTACAACTTTGAATCTCTGGCACATTTAAAACATACACCCACCTATTGAAAGAATATTTTAAAGCAGAATTAATGTTTGATATAAAATAACAGTTGTGTTGTAAATGTGGAAAAATAGTCTACAAAAAATAAGTATAAAAGTGATCTCAGATTTATGAATATGTTTCATATAAACAAGTCCATGTGACCAATCTGCGTGTTAGAAATGGCCCTTGGTAGGCTGTGCCACAACAGTACATCACATTTTTCACAGTTTACAATAACACAGTTAGATTCACAATGTGATGACACCTTATATAAGAAAAATAGTATTTTACAAACTGTACATTTGGCATCTATTTTTAGGTTTTTTTCTGTGTGTTTTTCTATTCCTTTTTTCCTTTTTTCTTTTCTTACAAAATAGTGCAAAATTACAGTGCATTAATAGAAGATTTTTCAAATCCTAATAAAAAGTCAGTATATTTATCTGCTTTGTTCATTCACTGAAAACAGTTTGGCACATTAGGATTTTGTATAGATGGAGAAGCTTCTCAGTTTCTTCTTCTCAGTGTATCCATTCAGTCTTTAAAGCATTAAATAACACCAAGGGAGTTAACTTTCCAAACTTTTAAATCTCATCTCATCTCTTATAGCATGTATGTTACAAAAGAAAACAGCAAAGGAAAATGTAGATTTTTCAGTTAATTTATTTGCCAAACAGCATATGTCAGACTGGTTTTTCTTATCATGCTATAAACAAAAGGATTGATGGGAATATTTTTCATTGATGGGAATATTTTTCATTGAGTGACTGCTGAAGTCTTTACTTACAACTTCAAGGCTCTATATGAAATTTATCTCAACTTTATATATATTTATATGTAAGTGTTGGTTTACTATATATCTTCTAAATTTTGCTGTCATGCACGTCCTGGTATCTGGATCCAAACAGACTGTATCAAGCTGGAGGATAGTGTTTCATCAAAGTGTATTTTTCACTGGACTAATTCATATAAAGAATAACAAACAATTTCTTTTGCTGCCAATTTGCAATGATTAAATTATCTTCTTAATGATTATTTACTTAGGAATGTTAATGAGGAGTTCTTCCATGAATGACTGCTTCATTTGTACAGACTGGCACCATACCTCAAAAAAAAGGCCAACTCTCTCATTACTTGGGATAGCAACGTTTTCTCTGTAATCATAAACAGGTGTGGTGCAGGCTGCAGGAGTCACAGTGTCCTAAGCTACTGAACATGAGCATGCTGAGAAATGTGTAGAAGATGTCACATGAGTCTCAGGTCAATTCTTTGCCTCTTTGGCTGAAAGCAGGAATGAGAAAACTGACTGAGATCATAGAGTCATCTACTAGGTGTTGCTAAACAGCAGTCTGTACCAATTGACTCATAATTTAGGTTATTAACCTGGAGGTGAAAGGCTCCCTGACACATGAGCAAATCTCTGAACTATTCACTGCACAGAGACTGTCAGTTTCAGTTAATTGTGCAGAGAATGTGGTGACATAAAAGATTCCCAATTAATTACCTTTCCAATAAAGAAATGAAGTGACTTTTTCCAATATAAAAACTGCAGGGTGACGTTTCCAGGCCTAATTATTTCTCATGAGTTTATGGTTTTATCATCTGTATCACTCTGTGACATTTGTGCAGTCAATTAAAATTACTACAGCATGGTTTATTTAATCAACTTCTTTGCATTTCTGTACCCTTTATGAAATATCTAGCCAGTATGAATTTTACACCAATTCTCAGCAGACAGAATTGGCTACAGCACTAGAACTAGTCATTCAAATATTAGAATGGAAACTTCCATGAATAAGGAGGTTGTTTTTTTACCCCAGCCATGCCACTCTTGGTTCAATCCTTTATTACTAGCATGAAAATCACCCAAATCATCTATTGACTCTTTCACTCCTGAGCAAGGAGTGAAAGATGAAGCTGAAGTAACTATCTTGTATGAATCATCTTAACTGATTTCAAACATTTTAAAAACACTTGCATTAAAAACAAACAAGCACACAAACCAGAACTGTAAGACAGTATTAATAAAAAACTGCACTGACCGGTCAGTAAATAAATACTTCCCCTGGTCTTTCTTCTAAAAAATGCACTAGCTTTGACCAAGGAAACACTTGATTAACTTTCACTGCTATGTTTAAATAAGTCAGAAGCTTCCTTGTCAACCTTCACAGAGCCATCTCTTGTTCCCACTTTGCACACACAGTCGTTCACTGACAGAGTCTCATCTGGACTGAACCAAATGAGATTTAACAAGGACAATGCTGGGTCCTGCACTTGGGGCACGACTCTATGCAGAGCTACAGACTAGGAGGAGACTAGCTAGAAAGGTGCCTGGAGGAGAAGGACCTGGGGGTGTTGGTCGATGGCCGACTGAACATGAGCCAGCAGTGTGCCCAGGTGGCCAAGAAGGCCAATGGCATCCTGGCTTGTATCAGAAAAGGTGTGACCAGCAGGTCCAGGGAGGTTATTCTCCCTCTGTACTCAGCACTGGTGAGACCGCTCCTTGAATTCTGTNTAAAAAAAAAAAAATCACAGAAAGTGTCATTAGGCATTGGAATAGGCTGCCCAGGGAGGTGGTTGATTCACCTTCACTGGAGGTATTTAAAAGACAGGTGGATGAGATGCTGAGTGGCATGGTTCGGTGATTGATAGGAATGGTTGGATTCCATGATCCAATGGGTCTTTTCCAACCTAGTGATTCTGTGAAATACTTTCCCTTATAAGGAAAATCATGTATGCTTGAGACTGATTCTCTCTAGAGCACACTCACTCCAGTTCAGAAGGTTGCATGCATAACTAGTTTTTATGCTTTCTTCCTACAACAGTCCTATTTCAGCAAGCCTCAGATTCTCTCATCTCCTCATACCACACATAAGTTCATTTACCTTGCACAGTACAGTTAGGCTGTAGGTGAAATGCGATGCTGAGCTGGAGCATCAGGCAGTGGGGGCACATATAGTATGCTGAAGCAGAAGAGTACAGTTCAGGTATATTGGATAGACACTAAGTCATAACGAGTACAAATAGTTTTCTGTGCAGAATAGCCAGTCTACCCACAGGATGGACACAAATGATGCAAATGAGACCACATTTGCAGAGGCAAATGAGGCAACTGGCATAATTCTCAAAGGAAATAAAAACACTGTTTGCAAAGTCCCAGTGCATTAAAGCATTTAAGACGCTCTTCAACTTAAGCACCTGCTTGAGTCTTATGGTCATAAGCCATTGCTTATGGTATTTCTTAAATAAAGTCCAGAAAGTACTGTTGCATGAGGACAAGATTTACTTCAAAATCAAAAAAGAAAATTATAAGGATTCTTGAAGTCAGTTAAGAAATATGATTATCTTACTGACAGAATTCTCTCTTCCCCCCCCAATATTTTTTTTTGTTTAATAAAACAGATAACACAAGGCCAACAGGAGTCACATTCTTGAATAATCAGCAACAATTATTGGTTCTTTAAATGAAACTTTCTTGATTAGAGATGGAAGAAAATTACATGCTTTTTTTTAAAATAAAAAGCCTAGTTTGAGAAACAAACATAACTAGCTAAAACCAGTAAGTCACTGTTTACTGCTCTCCATAGTGCCAGTTTCTCATACCTTGTTAAGCCTGCATGAAATCTACAAAACCCCATATTCATGCTCTCTCAGTACACCTTAATTTTATTTGATATGTTCCTTAAAGGACAAATATGTTACTGGATGTGTCTTGCACAATCTGCAAGCCTTGCTTTGGCTACTTGTTCATTGTGAAGTACAACCATCTCAGAGGGCAAGAGGTATTCAAGGAAACTGGCAACCGTGACTCACTAAGGAACGGCGACATACTGCGCAAGGGCTGCTGCTGTCACTGAGAGTCTGTGAAATGAAAGGAAAACTCAGGTTTACAAGGATCAGCGCCAGTTTTGTCTGATGTCTGTTCACATTCAATGAGGTATAAATGCATCTGCAGTTAGTATTTTATCCATTTTGGGTCTTATTTTCCACATTGAGAAAGGCAGCAATCTTGATAGCTCAGTGCACAACAGAGAGCCTAATATCATCCAAAAGGAGCCATTGTAAAGAAAGAATAATGATTGCTCTCTGTCTTTAATGACTGCCAACTTAACTTGTGACAAGTGCATATGCAAGATTATTGTGGGCAGGCAAATAAAATAAACCAAATGCTTGAAATAAAATTGTTTGAAAAATAGTAAAAATTGGTGCAATTTCTCATCTTTCATTTCTCTTTTCTTGTACAACTTCCTTCTTTTGGCAGAGCTACCAAATAATAAAAACCCCACATTGTTCCCTATTTTAACTAATTCCTTGTAATTTACCTTTCTGTAATTAATTTGTTTTGCCTGTTCTCCTCCACATTGTTTTACTACTTGAGTCTAACACTAACTGTTCATGTAGTATGGCTCACTGAAGAAGCACAGACATCACAATGCTTAATATTATATATGGACAGAAATCAGTCTTCTGTGAGTTAGGTATGTAGGTCCACAAAGACTGCTTTTATGCATGCATGCAGTCCAGATATTTTACATCCATTGCTTCACATCATTTACCACATAGGCTCAACATTCCTGAATATGTTTCATCGTATGTCAGCAAATCTCTTTATATCCAGAACTGCTTAAGGCTTGATACCTGTAGATCACTTTGAAATCTTCATAAAATGACTGTTTCATTTATGCTCCAGACCACACTCCTCAGGAATGTCAGTGAGGTGTTAGGGTCATGTCTCTTCTTTAGGATTTGATCATGAGCCTTTGTCATTTCAACCTGGATTACATTTCTTTCCTGTTTTATTAATATTTGAAACATTTTTAGCAATGCACCCTGAATGCAAAGTATAGAAGCCTTGTGTGGAGTTTCTTTGAAGAAAAGTTCTATCAAAAGACTTTCACATTTCTTCAAGTTCAGCGCAAGATTAGCCATGCTGACTGGACTCAGTGCTCATGGAGGTAATGACATTGCTTGCAGGCTTAAAATTTAGCATATATTTCAAAACTTTCCTGTGTATATCTGAGGTAACAAGTCATATATATCTTATTATTGTGCTTACTCATTATTAGTATAAGAATTTATTGGCTGAATCTTGATATCAAGAAACCAGCCTGATTTGATGTAAGCCCTTGTAGCACACAGAGCAACTCACGCTATCTGAAATGAGCAAAGACATAAGAGAGTGTGCACATTCTCCAAGGGGTGAATGCACTTCCACTGAGATCAATGCCAAGAACTTCCAAACTGTACCGTCAAGGGAATCAGATTATTTAGCCAAAATAGTGGCATAAACAGTGACTGAGAATTCCATAGTCCTCCTGAAAAGAAAGGTACAACGTCTTACAGGACAGAACATAGGCAAAAGCCACTTCCCTTCAAAATTACTGAAATATTACTCACGTTACATCCATATCAGCACTTTGTTTTTAGAAGACTGGCTTTCATTTTATAGCATTAATTTGCAAGGTAAGCTCATCTGGTTTCATACTGGAATGCTGGTGAGTTTTAGAGGTTCATACTATACTGCAAACTAGTTTTTAAAGATAACAATAAATATTATAGATAAATATCTGGATCAGAATAAAAGCTTTTGAAGCCATAAGGCTTCAAGCACATGTGTTTCTATAACCTTTCCATGGAGTTTCCTGTTTCAGAAATGTAGCATTACTCTTACAACTTGCTGTATTTCTATTCCAGCCAGGGGTAAAAAAAGTATCTGACAAATCACCTTATCTTTTGCTAAGAGTTTATCACTATTTATCCTTTATTCCCTTACTCCAGCAATGTTGTTGTCTGCAAGTTTAATCTTAAGTACTTTGTCAACTATTTTGCTTGATCAAAGTCCCATGCACTACTTGAAAACTGAAGGTTGTCAAGTTATTTTTTTTTCAAGTAGAAGGTGTGATTTGTAATATTTTGACCTGAAAAACCAAGCCTATTGGCTTTCACTTGATACTAAAACATATCCATCATTTATGTCATTAAACCAACCTTGTACATATGCATATATATATAGCAATCAGGTATTTAAGCCTTAGATGTAAAAAAAAATAAAATCAAATCACACATATTAAAGGCAGACATTTTAAACAATCATGACAATCATCACATTTTTGTACTTGATATCAGAGTAAATTTAATACTTAAGAACTCATTTATATATTCAATTTTTGACAGTAACTCCTGCTCTTAAAGAGTTCATTTGTTTATATTTGCCACATTAAATATTTTCAAACCCCAAAACTCATAAACTGAATGAGTTGAATGGTTGACTATGTCAGCCTGATTACTTAGTTACTGAATGTCAGTGTATTTATTTCAGAAAATAAACCATGTGGTCATTTTTTTTTTGCACATTCATAAACCATAACAGCAAGCCACTCAGCTACAATTAAAATTGAAATTGGGGACAAGTCCACAATTGTTCAAGAAATTATATGAGTGAAATTGCTAAAATATCTCACCTATCTATTTCTAAAAATCTATTATACAGGATGAAACCACTGCATGAATCTGGTGTGATTGAATGCCTATGTTAAAATCCATTTAACTTTGTATCGGTGTAACACCACTTACAGCCCTGGTCCAGGTAAACAATACTTGAGACTTTAGTGAGACTTAAGGGCATGCTATATTTAAATACGCTCAAAAATGAGATGAATCTGGGCTTTGGTCACTAAGGTTGTTCAACTTCCTGTATTGGACTTCTTTGTTCTTCAGAAGGTAAGAAGAGATATATTCCTAAGGTAATGTAGTGGAACTATTTGTCAGGAAACATCTTTTTAGAAACAAAGGCTGTCTACTAGTGTAATAGATTTTAAAACTATATTTCTAGGTTCATCAGTCTTAAAAAGGGGTGCAATTTATCACACAGGAATAATGATAGGTATGGAACTTTACTGTGTTCTTAAAATGTAAGATGAACCATAAAAAACTTCACTGTCTTTTGAAATATTACACACATTTCAGATGGGAATAGCAAATTATGTTTTTAAAATTTTCTCTATCATTTAAAAGTTGATTCCATGTTTTCCAGATAGGTTAAACAGCAAATGTAATGTTAAAATTAATAGTAAAAACCTGTTAAAAATTACTAATTTAAGTGTAAGACTGGGACATATTTCACAGAAATGTGGAAAATCTTGTTTAAAAATTATAGTAAACAATCAAATACTTTTCAGTGCACATAATTAGTATGTACATTATAATTTAAAACTGAGTATTGATGAATGCTGCTGATCTTTTAAAATCTCTTACAAAATATAAATAAGGTATCCAAGACAGGACAGCTAATAAACCATGACATAAAGATCTGTTTTCTTTCTTTTTTCATCTCTTCTCCACACCCTTGGATGGAAGTTTCTTCTGGCTTCTTCAAAAAAGTTTGTGCATGTGCACACACACACACACAGATTAATTCCAAAACCATTTTTCTAAATTTCCAATGGACTTGTATTCCTGGTGTCTTTTCACATGATCACAAGCAAGACATGCGTGTGATTCCCAGAATCTAGGAAGATGCACTGAGAAATCCTTCTTCCAGTTGAAATAACTAAGGTACATCTTGTTATTTTTGTCAAGCATCAGAAGATATTCTGCCAGCTCTCTAGGGGAGAGAAAATCTTCCACATGTATGAAAGAGTCTGCTGGAATGTAATTCTCATAGTTTTCTCTGGAAGGGCCCAGTACAACTGGGACTGATCCAGCCAGAAGAGCATTGTAAAGTTTCTCAGTAATGTAATCTTTGTGGATTGAATTTTCAAAGGAAAGGTAGAACTTGCAAGTGGAGATAGTTGGAATCAAGTTTTTATCATTCACATAGTCTCCAAAGGCTTGTCCATAGGTATGGATTTCAATGTATTTGCTAAGCTCATTGTAATACTTGACTCGAGCGTGCTCAGGGTTCCAATTACTTACAACCCAACAGACCAAGTTTTCCTTACTTGGCACTTCAAATGTAAAGGAACTTGTACCAACCATCAAGAAGCCATAAGGCACCTGAATATCCGAATCACGCCGATAAGTTAGGGTTAGGTTAAAGAGGTGTTCAATGCCACTCTTTTGAGGAGTATGAGTTGGAGACTCCAAGTTCATCCAAATCCACTTCTGGAATGGTGGCCTGGCTTGCTGAGGTAAATTAGTCAGATCCCAGCTAATATCCCTGTGATGAATGAGAACAGCATGGGATTTGTTATATAGTGAGCGGTCAATAGTCAGATGGCACCCGTGGATGTTGAACATTGTTTGGCAGGATGTTAGATCAAATGTCTGACCAAATGGCCAAACCCAGATCAAGATAGTAGTCTCATTAAGATTATCGGATTTGGAAGAAAAGAAGCTCTTCATTTTCAAAACTGAACTGGCTGATTCTATAGGACCAGAGATCCAGCTGTTTGTTGGTTTGATATAAATAAGTATAAACGCCATGAAACAACCAAGGACAATGAAGATAATAAAAAATGGTCGGAAAATTCCTTTAGATGTCGATGTCATAATTTGTTCTAAGAAAAGAGAAGGGAAGAGAAAGAGAAAAAACAACATCAGCTATTAAATTATATACATATATCCTATTAAAACAATCAGACATCAGACATAAAACTGGATAGAACCTCACTATCACTGACCTGTAACCTCAGAAATTTCCTCTAACTGGAAAGAGTATGGGTTCTTGTATGTTATTCATTGTTATTCATGACAAAGTGACAATATTTCTCCTCTTCACATTAAAAGCTAGTTGACATAAATTAAAAGCAGGATTTAATGCATCTCATGCCAGATATAAATCAGTATATATCTTTAGAAGCCATTTTGCTTAGAACTTAGGCAAGACAGATAAAATTATCCTTTGATTACGTCTCTGTAAGGGATAACATGCTGCATATTTGTCCCATTCATATTTGCCTGTATATGAGTATATAGGTTTCGAGGAATGAGAAAGGAGGGAACTGGAACTTTGTAATTAATAAGGCTATTAGAAAACCAGTTCATGTTTGATGGCTACAAGGGGATGAACATTCATGTCTTCTCTAGAGGAATCCTAAAATAGCTAGAGAAGGAAAGCAGCAAGATTCTCTGCCCCCAAATGCAGCCTTGGATAGTTCACATATAAAGAAAAAGGAATAAAACAACGTCCTTAAATATTTGATTATGTTTTTATGCCATAGTGCAGTGTTATAAATTAGGAATAAGAGAGATATGCTGCATCTTTGTGAGGTACCATTTTTACCATGGGGGAAAATGGGTGCAGAATTCATATAATCTCCTTCGTACTCCTTCTGGTTGTCTTTTTCCAAAAGAAGTGATAAATCTCTTTCCAGAACATCTCTTCCACATGGTTCTTGTGAAACCTAGTAAAGTTAGGGACTGCTTATTGCTAATCTTTGCTCCTGAACATAGCCCTAGTGGTGTTCTATATACAAAACCAGCTAACAACGTAAAGAGCACTATGACATAAAAGGAAAAAGGATTGGAAGTTAGTTACCAAAAAGAAGCATTCTGAATGTATTGGCATACTGTAGAAAGGTAACTTTGCAGTGCTTTTCAATGACTATAAAATTTGTCTGGCTTTCTTTTACTGCATATTTATCAATTACTTAAGTTTCTAAATTTTGTTACTTTTACTAGCTAGCTCCACAAAGAAATTTAGAAAAATCCCATCCCTAAATACATGCTTGAAATATAGAATATAAATAAATACATAATTCAAAGCCACAGAAAGTAAAAACAGAATTTCAAGACTTTTAAGGCAGTTTCATAGCTCATCTCCTCTAACCTGTAAAAAAAAGGAGTCAAATTCAGAGTGAAGACATGGGGGAATGTGACTCAGAGGTCCATTAATGCAACATGACTTTGCTTCTTTGTGAGTGTAGAGGGGCTGTATGAACGTAGCATTACACTTACAATAAAAATGTTTTCATGTTCATTGTTGAGAAAATTAAAAAGAAGGGAATGCCATGCTTAGCGTTACTCTAGCATTATTCTAACATTAAATCTTGAGGACAAAGGTATTTGCCAAAACGTCTCCCATTTTGGGAAGGCAAATAGTCTTAATTATGGTTTTAGTTATTGTGGTGGGTTAACCTTGACTGGTTGTCACTTACCCAGCCACTCTCTCACTCCCCCTCCTCAGCAGGATCAGAGGAGAAAATAAGATGAAAATCTTGTGGGTTGAGGTAAGAACAAGGATATCACTCACCAATTACTGTCTCAGGCAAAAGAGACTCACCTTGGGAAAATGAATGCAATTTATTGCCAACAAAATTTGATTTTGATAGCAGGGATAAAAGTCTAAATAATAGCTCTCCCCCCCAACTTCTTCCCAGGCTCAGCTTCTTCACACATTCTCAACTCCTCTACCACCTCTCTGTCCCTAATCAGTGGAGGAGGATGGCAAATGGAGGTTTGCTGCCAGTCCATAATGATTCCTCTCAGTCTGTCTTTCCTCCTCGTAGTTTTCTCCTTCTCTAAGATGAGTTCTTCCCATGGGATATAGCCCATTCAGGAAAAGAACCTCTGTTCCTGCATGGGCTCTCCATGAGATGCAGTTCCTTTGGGCCATAGCCCTCTGCTCTGTCATGGGGTCTTCCCTGGGCTCCAGTACCCGCAGCAACTCCTCCTCTGATCTTGGTGCTCACAGGGTTGTTTCTCACACCTTTTTTCCCTCATTCCTTACTGACCATGCCTTCTTTTTAAATACACTTTGCTGGAAGTGCCACTATCTTGGCTGCAGGGCTCAGCTGTGCGCTGCGGCAGGGTAGGTTGGAGCTGGCTGGAATCTTCTGTGTTCCCATGGGGCAGTCTCAGCCTCTCCTCATAAGGCTTCCCTGCAGCCCCCACTGCCAGCACCTGGGCATGAACACCCAATATAGTAATATAAGACATAATGGTATGTTGAGTCTGATTCTTTCATCTCTGCCCCTTTCTTTTAAACATAGCTTAGTAGATCCTCTCTGCTTTCAGCAAAACAAACATGAAGGGAGTAAAGTGGAGGAACTGTGGTGCCTATGACTCTTCCACTTATCCTCACCAGTTTAAATTCCTCTGAAAGAAATCTGTGGATTTACAGCAACTTCACACTGGCTTTTTTTTAGCCTACGTTGATTTTTGCTGCAAAATACGTCTAAAGGGGCAGTTACGACCCACAAGAGCACAAGGCTGTTGCCTGCCTTACTGTAGTGAAAGTCAGAATGAGATCTCTGAGGAGGAAGGGATTTAAGCTGAGCAGCTCTAGGAGATGAAGCTTAACGAAAAGACAAAAGCCTGAGCTGATCTTCATGTAACTCTGTTCTTCAATTCTCTGCTGTTGAAACCAACACAGAGAATAGGTATAGCTTTTCACTGAACAGATAACGTGAGCTGAGTGAACAATAGGTTGGGAAAGGTGTCTATTCACAGAAACTGTTCATTTTCTAGGGATTGAAATGGATGAGAAATCAGAAAAGGACTTTAACATTGCGCTTTGTAACTTAGTCAGCCTTCAGTTAAAGCCCTTTGACACAAGCCTCTGATAGGGATTATTTTACACTAAGCTCTTCTGCTAACTAATAGAAACCCTGCATCATAATGTGGCAGTTCTTGCTACATAGGAAATGACCAGATATTACGTATTCTCTTCTCTGCTTGAAATTCTAGTGTGTTCACAGTGCTGCATTTGTATAGGAAGCTTTTGAATAGTAGTGTCAATGTGAGGATAATTGCTGGTTGTCTGTGCTACCCAAAGTATCAATATGAACATCTCACACCACTGAACAGGTGAATTTAGCTATTTTATCCCTTCCAGATCTGTTTTGCATTGCTTTGCTGCCCCGTGGACTCATTTGCTTCCTGCTGACCTAGGATCATGGTTCTTAGATTTTGCCTTTCACCAGAACACTAGCTTAACGTCACAATAGTAATTTTTAGTTTTCCATCCTTTGGAGTCAGAAAACTATTAATTTGGAAGACTCATACATCCACTAGACATATTAGGCATCATTAGCATGAATTACTTTGAAGCTACTGCTAGCTGGATAGCAGAAAAGGGTTGTAAAACAAGACCCATTAAAACTTGGAATGACAAGCTTGCAAGGAAGCAAAAGATCTGAGCAGACTCCTAAAATTACCACTCACCTATACTCCAAGTTGCTGGACAGGATTTTGTCATGGAATTCTACTTTTCTATTCCATTTTGTGCCAACTCCAGTAACAACTATTAAGATATGCCCTGGGAACAGGAGTAATTTTTCAGTATGAAGTGCTGACCTCAGATGCAATAATTCTGTTTCATAAAGCAGACTGAGGAACCTATGGAATGGATCAACAAACTCTGCCTTGGTGGCTTCTGGGTCTGAGCACTACACACAGGCTTCACTATACTTCAGTACACTGAAGACATTGTAAGCGTCTGTTGACAAACACTACCCTCTTGAGAAGTAGTTTGACTCTACTCCTATTAAGCGTAGGACACATTTTTTTTTGTCAACTAAAATTAATGTAATAGTTTTTTCACAACATTCTCAAAAATGTGGAGTCTTTCCCATATTTTATTTCCTTCCTCCCCTTTGTGCCCAAGGTACCCATCGGTCTCCTGCTGTGATTTTCACTATTAAGGTGAGCTATGGAGACATTTGTTACCAGACATCCAGCCAGGGTTGTTTCTCACACCCTTCCTCTTTCATGGTTTTTCCTTCCACCATAGAATAACAAATTTCCTTTCTGCAGATCCCTTCCCCCATCAATCCCTGGCATGCCAAGCTCTGAAAAAAAAACTTTGTCAAAGAAATGTGTTTACTGAGATTTTTGCCAACTGGAATTTGGTACTTTTGATAGTTTTGTTGCAAAGTACATTTCAGAGTGATGTGGCAAAGCAAGTGTTTTCTAGATGCTTTTTTCCCAAGCTGAAAGTATATTATTTCATCAGTACAAGACTGTTTTTCTCAGTACAAAACTTCGGAAGGCTCCTTTTTAAGTGCAAAGCTTGGCATTACATCATCAAGCAACTCCATTTAGCAGCAATACAGACAGGCAGATAGAAACAGGGTGTCGGTAATGTTAACCCCAAGTACTACCAGGCAAGGCTTGTAAAAAAATATATATTTTGTGAATGCATCATGCCCACTAAGAAATAAAACAGAATTTTATGGAAACTATTTTATCATTGTGTCATTAAAACAGGGACTTCTCAATCATTCAAGAAGGGATAGACATGCCTTTTTTTTTGATGGGTATGCAGCACTGCAAGAGGAAGGAAATGTAACCTTTTGGGTCAATAAAATACCAATGTCTGTTTCCCTGGTGTATTTTTACACCAGTTTCTCCAGTATGCCTTCAAAGTTTTGCCAGTAGCCCAAAATATATCATTACTTTCAGAGGTATAACTTCTCTTTCTACTCTGGTACTGCGGTTTTCCAAAGGAAAAGGATAATATTTTAAAATTAAGCTGGAACAAAGATTTTTTTAATAGATGAAAAAAAAATCACTTGTTACTTTCCTGGTTTTAGAATTCTTAAGTGTTCAGGGCTACCTCTTATCTTCATCATCAGTTAGTCTCAGGATAACTCAAGAAATACTTAACAACCTCAAGATAGCCTCTGGGGATCATTTGTGGGGTCAGACTGGATATTTCTAGCACAGAAGATTTATCAAGATTGAGGAGCAGAAGGACACAGAGGTTAACAGATGTGTCAGAGGTAGGCCTGTTTAGAAGCAGACACCTAGGTTGGTAGATACTCCAGGACTATTAAAAGGACAGTCAATGCAGTGGGAACTGATAGGAATCACAAGCAGACAACTGTTATTGTAAGCAAGAAGGGTCATTTGAAATTGCTCTCCCTGTCCTCTGGCATGTTTCACCAGCACTGGCCATGGCATATCTTCATGCATGCTAAAAGCTGTGTTTTCTTAGACCACACTTGCAATTAGATGGAGCTTGTTCACCTGCAGTATTAAAAGAAAACCAATTGTCTCAGGATAGTCTGCACGTGACTACTTCTTATCTCCAAGCCACCATTGTGTCATCGATGTGCCCCAAACTGCTTTTGCTCTAGCTCTCTGAAACTGAAGAATGCTTCTTTTTACTGAAATTAACTCTTACAACTCCCAGTTATGCCTCCTTGGTTGCAGTTGAGATGGCGATTTTTTTTCTCCCCACTATCCACACATGGGCTTACTTCTATGCCTTTACACGCCTGTCCCACAGATTTCTGAAAGCAGCCCAGTATGAAAAGGCTCAATAGGGCTGCATACAGTTATAAAGGGGGGAAATCAATGAGCTGCTAATCTCAGACTGCATATTTTTATTCTATTTGCAACATTCTTTTTCTTCCCTTCTCCACCTCCTTTGTTTTCAGATTATTTGTTCAGTTCTTCAGATTCCAGTTTTGTGCATTAGCACTTTCAGAACAGTATAGAATAATTTTATTCAGCAGTAGAAATTTTTATTTTGAACAGTTTTAGAAATGTCATCTACGAGCACCCCAAGGACTGGTAGCCATTAAGACTGATTGCTTAGGGGTCGTGCTTAGCTTGTCACTAGAGACTCTTAAGAACAGGTTAAACAGGCATCACTCAGCAATGAGAGACCAGATTCTGCCCCCAGGTCCTGGGGCTGGGCTAGATAACCTCATGTGACTCCTTTCAGCCTTGTGCTTGGTGATAATATTAAACACAGATTCTTGTAAAATGCACCTAATAAAAGCACAAGTTAGCAGTCTAAAACTGCAAAGAATTGCTGAAAAAATCAAGAAAGAAGCCCCCCATCTTGAACCTGTCTTGCAAACTATGAAATAGCCATATCGTTTACGGTGAAAATGTGAAGAAAGATTGTGTGGACAACAACAAAGTCCCTAGTTTCAAAGGCAAAAGATAAAGCTTCTTGTCAACTGCTAGCTGGGGTACTGCTGCTTTTTTTTAGAATCTCTGAATATTATCCCCTCAGGCCTTGCTGAGGAAAACCCTATTCTCAGCCTTTTCCCAATTGCTGTGCAACACACAGCATGCTGCTGTGGCTCAGCAGCCCCCAGCCTTCTCCTGTTCATGTCATCTATCCTCCCTTGCCCACAGCAGTCACACACTGTCACTCTCCAGCTGCTTAGGCAACAGCTCAGTGGTTCCTTTCTGTGATTCAGCTGTACAGCAAAAGGCATTAGCCAGGAATGCAGAATCTTTCAGAATAAGAGGGAAATGGCTACAGCATTGCTGTTCAATTTGGACTGACCCTATCTCTACTGCCACTGCCACATATGAAAAAAGAAGTAGAATTACCCCAAAATCCTGTCTGCAGGGAGCTTTCTCCAGACAATCTGGCATTAGTATGTCATGGTTTAATCTCAGTCAGCAACTAAGCACCACACAGCCACTTGCTATCTCCCTCTCAATGGGGTAGAGGAGAGAGTCAGAAGGGTGAAAGTGGAAAGCTCGTGGTTTGAAATAAAGACAGTTAAATAAGTAAAGCAAAAGCTGCACAAAACAGCTTAGAAAAACAAGGAATTCATTCACTACTTCCCACTGGCAGGCAGGTGTTAAGCCATCTCCAGGAAAGCAGGGCTCCATCATGCATAATAGTTACGTGGGAAAACAAAATGCCATAACTGCCCTTCCTTCTTCTTCCTATAGCGTTAGGTTTGGGCTAGATATCAGGAAAGAGTTTTTCATGGAAACGGTCATTGGACACTGGAACAGGCTGTCCAGGGGGGTGGTTGAGTCACCTTCCCTGGAGGGGTTTAGAGGACGGGTGGATGAGGTGCTGAGGACCGTGGTTTAGTGATTGATGGGAATGGTTGGACTCAGTGACCCTGTGGGTCTTTTCCAATCTAGTGATTCTGTGATTTTGTGATGCGTTAGTGGCAGATTGCAGTGGCTGGACTCAGTGATTCAAGAGGTAATATCCATTTCGTTAGTTGGGGTCAGCTGTTCCAGCTGTGTTCCCTCCCACCTTCTTGTGTATCTCCCACCCACTGTTGGAATGAGAAACAGAAAAGGCCTTGACTCAGTGCAAGCACTGCTCAGTAGTAATGAAAACATCCCTGTATTACCATCATTTTAAACACAAATCCAAACCATAGCCCCATAACAGTCCAAATCAGCACAAATGTCAGGACTTCACATTTCAAGTGTCAGGATACTCCACTTCACACTGCAGCTGTATCTCATTCTAAATATAAGCTTTTTGATTTGTCTCAGAGGCAACATGAATACACTCAACCCCCTCCCTGGCACAACTGGAAAATACATGCATGCAAAGCTTTCAGGAACCTCATCAACTTTGCGAGCCTTGGTAACATGCAGAGACAGGATCTTTTATACCTCAACTTCCACACTGACTTGTCTACATCACAGCTAGTTTATGACTGAGAGCATTCTCTGAAACGGGTGCTGGCTTTCCATACTGTGCTGGCTACAGAAAAGGGAGTTCTTCACTACAGCATCTTAGGAGCAAACTTTATCTGCCAAGCCAGGAAAGTGCGTTTTATCTTCATGAAAATAAAGTTCATTCTAACTATGCAGCACAAACCAGTTCACACTTCTGAAAAGGCTCTACACCAAATTAAGCTCATCAAAGACAAGCTGCTCCAGAAGCAAGTGGTCTCTTTTCCCCTCCTTTCCATGTGGTTTGGAGATAGCAAACTGCTGTTCTCTCTGATTCTGCTAGAGCTGCAAAGGGCTCTTCAGTAGCTTTGTGGCTTGCTGGTAAAAGTGCAGCTGACCAGATGAAATACTAATAACATACCTGAACAAGCTATGTGTTTGTGGTGGCCACCAGTCCACCAGAAAGCCCTAGTTAACTCACAGAAGCTGTGAAAATTGTGTAACCTAAGAGGAGAGATGGGACATAAAACTTCAGAACAATAATCATGGGTTTTGTTGTGCATGTGTGCTAAATTCCATGTCCCAGAATCACAGTTGATTGTGGCTAATTCCCTAGTATACAGTAGCCTAGTAGAGTGGAAAAACAACTCTCTCTGTAAAACCAACAAATCAGAATCAGTGAACATTTACTGCAGGGGACATTAGTTCAGCGGCAAAGCAAGACTTTTGGAGCCCTAAGCACCAGCTGTATGTGTAGACATGATTAGAGGCTGTGTGCAGCAGTTACAGTGCTGAATCTTGCTGCATAGACAAGCTCGAAAATTTTAGCTGGGATTTAATGCTGCTTTTTTTTTGCAGATGTAAGTGTATAGATCTTGAGGATTCTGCCACTGGCAGCATAACTCCTGAGACAGCTCTGTAGCCTAGAAAGAAAGCCTGAGAGGCCTCTAAAAATACCATAAAATCCTCATAATCTGATCTCTACTTAACATTACACTTCTCTGCCTACCTAGCACCTTTTCCTTAGGAAACTCATTATGCCTCTGGGTTTGGGATCTGTACTATGTAGTTGGTTTTTTAGGATGCAGGTCAATGTTCTTGCTTTAAGTTGCAGTCTTAACTGCTACATATACTAGCTGCCAGAGAGACAACAACTACCCTAGAGAGAAAAGAGAGTAACTGAAGTGTTCAAATGTGCTGTAATCTACTCAGTGGCAGAAAGGGAAAATGGCATTTACCAAAATAGAAGGAATGTGGAGAAGACCGGTGATGACCTAAAGGCCTTTTTCTTTTTACTCTAACAGAGTGGAAGGATGGACACTGAATTTAGAAATACAGCCAACCAAATTGCATTTCTTGACTATCCTGAATGAAGAATACAAAGTAACTAAGTATTTCTCAAGAGGTCTAATAATGGCAAAGAGTCCTCATCCAGGTTCTGCTACTCATTCTCTAAATGACTTGAGCTGAGCTCCTCACTGCTTTACTTCATCAAAGGTCACCAGTTACTCAGAGCTTCAGGTTAGAGTCTGTTTATAGAGAATACAAATTCTGAATGCTGCAAGATGCTGAGTGCCAAAAATGATGCTTGTTTTCCATCTGGGAAGAGTGCAATTCATGTAAGCTATGTAATGCAGAGCACTTATGATTTTAAGGACATCGGCATGAAATTAATGGACAATTGGAAAAAAGGAACAGTAGCATGAATCATTTTCCCACTGCACAGCAAGAGTTACGTTTTCAAGGTGACTTGTCTTGGCAATGCTAAATGCTTCAAAGAGAGAGGCTGGTAGGTGTAAGATAGAAGGTGATTATCAAACAGGACTCTGCAATGAAGTTATTTTTCTTGCTGCAGCAAACCAATTAGCATGTCACTATAAAGATTAGCCACATATGGACATTGAAAAAAGGAACACAATACTTTTAAGAGTCCAATCCAAGTGGCTTCTTATTCATGCACAGAGATAAAGAGCAAGATTCACACAAAGTAAATTCAGAACAACAAATAACAATATTATAAGAAGTTTAAATATATGCACACACAAACAGAAACAAACCCACAATCCCCCAAACCCTAAACCATTAAATAACAAGAATGAAAGTGTATTTTATATAGAATATATATGTTAGATGATATATGTTATAAAACTAGCAAAAATAACAAACTCTAAGCCTCTCAAACTGCACACATCTCTGAGAAAAAAAATTGCTTTTGAGAGAAACTAGTGGTTAATTTCTTAGAGTGCCTCTTTGTGTGTAATACAAAAGGAAGAGCAGAGAGCTGGAACTACTAGTACAACGAGTTGAGAAATACAAAGCTTAACCAAAAGTCACTGAAAAGACCTTTTCTGTAGAAAAATAAAAAAAGAAATCCTTCAGTCGAGAAATAGCAAATACATAATAGGAATGGGTTGAAGGAAAAATAATCTGAAAAAATCTTTCAGGAGTTACAATTGCCTGCATGTTCTAAGATGTTTTCTTGTTAATACTTACTCTCCAGCTTAACATACCCACTGGTGCCTCTGAGAGCAACTCTTAAGGTTAGAGTATGGGAATGAAAAATATTCTGCATAAGCTGTTGGCAGTACAAGGTACAAAGCAGATGAATAGTTGGTGCAGAGATCATACTTCATTTGAAAAGACTCAAGCTACCTGCTATTTCTTAGCTTATTGTCTTCCTTGTATGCTTGTTCAAAAGAGAAGTTAAATATTTGCAGTGTAAGTTAAAGTGGTTCATTCTGATACTCAGTTCCTGGATTTTACTGTCATACGCTGTTGTACTCTTAATAGAGCAAAAATTCCATAATGAATTAATAACATTTTTACCACTAAAATAACAAGTTAATGTAAAATTCTTTACACTGCCTTAGAAATACAATCTGCCAAGCAGTCTTTTTTCCATCTTAAGGTTTGCAGCTCGTAGTCTTTCTCTAGTAGAACCCTACTGTACATATCAAAAAGATATATTTAAACAGGGAAAATAAATTTTTTTTTCATTTGCTTCTACTACACGAGGAAGACACTATATAGCCACCTTACTCAGAAAGACACTTTCTAAAGAAAGTCAGCAGAGATAGCTAGGAGGAAGTACAAGGAGAAAGAGAGAGAGCAAGGGAAATAAATTGGAAAAGAGGGAAAAAAAGAACTATATATGAGGTCAGCGGCACTTTATTTAATCTGTATTTCTCTCCTTTAAGGACACTGGTGTAAAGAAAAATGATGGCAGGTAGTTGCCCTTGCAAACAGCTTGTGAATCTCTGCAGTTAACACAGCTTAGCAAAGCTACCTAGGATTAATTTGATGCCAAGAATGATGAGGGACCTAAACCCCTGGTTGATTAGGCTACCCCAAGTCCTAAGGAGCTCCAAACCAGAAACAGGCACTACCAGCAGTGCTCAGGGGAAATGCCTATATCTAGCTCTGAAACTGCCACCCTAAAAATCTCTGTTCATTTGTCTCTAAATGCTAGTCATGTTTAAACACTCTCTGTCCCTTTGCCTTTCAGGATCCTCTGCAGTTACTAGCCTGGTGCCAGCACACCCCTAGAAGGAGCTCATTCTTCACCGGGAAGGGCTATTAAAAATCAATAAACTATCTATTCCCCTAGCTCTCAGCCCTGAGGATGCAGATGTGCTTAGAAGAGCAGATTCCATCTTAAATGCAGTGGTAGCAGCAATTTTTCATTTGTCTGATTTTAAAGAAACAGGCACAGGCTGAAGTTCCTTTATGCAGCAGTTAAATATTACCTATCAAATAGGAATTGTACTTCAGCCTGAAGTGATTCAGACCTAGATATTTATTTTTCCTTAAAGATTATCTAGCTCCTAGGTGGAAATGGCTGTTGCCTTTAAAATATTTGAGGAACTTTAGGATTAGAGACAAAGAATCATTTTCTCCATATTGGTGCCCTAGCGGCCAATAGAGATACCAGTGTTTTCTCTTGACCTCTTTCTCCCTCTTCCCTATTGAGTCCCTAGTGATTTATGCCTAGGGGCACATCTGCAGCAGTAGAAGATGGAGTCAACTTCCTTCCCTGTGCAGTTTACAACCTTGTGAAGAAGAAGTGGCAGGGGTGGTTTGAATCTCCTTTGCAGGAGACATCCCAAAACCAGATCTGTGTCCTCGTTGAATCCTCCTCTGGCTGTGTTTAAAAAAGTGTAATTCCCTAATTCATTCATAAAAGAAAGAGGCTAACTCCCTGATCTCAAAGGATTATTTCCAGCTCCAAAATTCAAGAATGACCCACTCCTTCAGAGTGCTGGATGTATCTTGGTGAGGCAAAGAGGAAGACGTACTCTAGTTCTTTTCTTGACAGCCTCTTCTACGGCTTTTGCTGTGTGTTTCCATTCCTAGGTGCCTAACTAATTACCTGCATTGGGTAGGTGGTCTAGGCACCTTAACAAGGCTTTTGGGCTAATGGCTACCAATGCTAATACTTGGTGCGCAAGCTGGTTTTTGGGTGCAGCCTCCCAGCCAAACTAAGTAGGATTTCTGCTAGAATATATATATGTCGTAGGTTATCATAAAGGGAATGAAATCAAAAGCAATAATAACAATATTAGGTAAACGTGATCTTACTGACCAGCATATTGGTATAATGAAGGACAGAACAGTTTTGCCAGGGCAATTAAAGCTTGGAGCTGTGTAACAAGTCTCATATATGCGGCAGAGAACAAATTGGTAAAAGGACTTCCTGACTGTTTTATCATTTTTACTTAGGTTTAGTTGAGTTGCATGTAATCTGTATCAATTTAAATGTAAAAAACTTTCCAGTTATTTTTCAACACCTATAGCAAGAAACAGCATTTGCTTTCCTTTAATAAAACACACTTAAAAACTACAAATTAAAAGTACCATTAAAAGGACCATTACTAAGGCAGCAAAATAAAGTGGTGTTCTAGTAATAACAATAATTCCACTTTCAAATGTCTTCCCCTAAAGGATCTTTTAGGTTCTAATCACAGCACAGCCAGAAATCTATTACTGAAACTGCTTTACGAGGAGTAAAGGAGAGGTGGAAATGAAGTCCGAGAATGATAAAGTAATTTCCACAATATCATAAAGATTTTAACAGATATTTGACAATGATGACATCAATTTACATCAAAACTGTTGAGTCTGTGGGATAGAATTATTTTCCTACAAACATCTGCAGAAGCTAGTCACACCATGTTTACTCAGATAAGATATCTCTGGCAGCTACCTGTTTCAAGTCTCTGAAAACACATCCTAATCATCTTGATTGTAGTAAGTTAGTAAAGGGAAATGGAAGATTTAATCAGATTTAAGTCAATAACCCCTTGATCTGTACAAGAAAAAACACAACCCTTTTTTTCAGAACTATAGTCAAAACTCTTTTAGCAAAGCTGGATTTGCTGAAAGAGAAGAAATATCAAAAGACAAAATCTTGTTCTCGGGAACACTGGAAAACATTCTATTAATTTTAGTGTAGTTAGAATTTTGTTCTTTCAGCTGATTGCAGAAACATGTAAGTGAGAAAAAACAGCTCAAAAACTAT
Organism: Piaya cayana; assembly: GCA_013389865.1. NCBI lineage: Eukaryota > Metazoa > Chordata > Aves > Cuculiformes > Coccyzidae > Piaya > Piaya cayana. The sequence continues at coordinate 1,192 of WAAB01007762.1, read as the reverse complement.
TCCTTTGTGATTTAAGTTAACTTATGAATGAAAAACCTAAGGCAACTTAGGAGACAGCAAGACAGATATAAGTCATAGCTCAGGGAATCTAAATGTTGGTATGAGTAACAAAACCCAAAAGCTCTCCCATATATACACAGACACATACAATTTATAAATTTAGGAAAGATTTAACAACCTATTGAATGTTCTTCTTAGCTTTCAAATATGCAAGGCTTTATACATAAATATTTACATATATGCATACACATGCATACACATGCGCGTGTATATATATATAAACATGCTATTTATGTAGTATTTATAAGCTACTGTATTCCTTAAATTTTCTGAAATCTTTCTTATTAGTTCTGCTTTATATTTCTTTGTATCTATACCCTTATATACATAACACATATGATTGTGTTTATATAGGAAACTACTGGTCAGCCTGCTGGATGTGGGAAAGGGCTGTGGTCCTAATGAGATGTGCTACTGCTTTGCATTCTGACAGCCAGCAGGAGCAGAAGGTAATGGAGTGACTACTACTGACATGCTGGCAAATAGAAAGGAGAGAAACAGCACTGAAACCACTAAGGCACTGAATCAGTCAGGGGTAGATAGGAAGAGGAGGTGTAAGGTGAAGACAGGGGTTACTATTACTATTACTTTTTCTTTCTCATATACCTTAACCCCTTTATCAGAGACGACATAAAAGAACATTGCTCTCAAATTGTTTTTTCAGCAAGAAGCACAGTAGCAGGCTGAAAGTTACAGTCCTGAAGATTATTTACAGCTTGAGATGCATGAGATGTCTGTATATATATGTATGCAGATGGGACATCTTCCTCTGGACATCTGGAAAAACTCTGGCAAGGAAGAGAAGGCAGTCGCTCATACTAGGATGCTGATGAAATATGTCATGGGGAAATGGGGTGGATTTACTCAAGAATCTTTCTTAATAAGCAAACAAGCATGTTTATTGACATAGTTGATATGTATACAAAGCTTTAAAGATAAAAGATTCTTAAAATCCAATTTACTTTTCATTTACATGCTGCCCCTTTTTTGCATTGTCTGTGTCAGCAATGATTACAAGCTTAATTTTTATTCCCAGTTTCTTTCAAGCTTTCTGTGCTTTTAGGTTTCGAGACATGAATATGACAAATATGATAATTGTTTGCAACGAGCTCTTTCTGAGGGTGTTGGTTGA
>WAAB01007761.1:0-18502 GCA_013389865.1 Piaya cayana | reverse complement strand
AAAAAAATCAACGAAAGGGTCACTGGGCACTGGCAGAGGCTGCCCAGGGAGGTGGTTGAGTCACCTTCCCTGGAGGTGTTTAAGGCACAGATGGATGAGGGACTGAGGGACATGATTTAGTGTTTGATAGGAATGGTTTGGCTCGATGATCCGATGGGTCTTTTCCAACCTCGTGATTCTATGATAAACATTTAGATTTCTTTATTTAAACCTTTATGTAGTGTGGAAAGAACTTTGCAGTTCATAAACTGTTCATGGCATCCCTGCCCAGGACAGGAGGGTTGGAACTAGATGATCTTTAAGTTCCCTTCCAACCCAAAATATAGTACTATGAGTGATAACTCCTGTCTGTACATAAGACAGCCCCAGCATTCACACTGTGTGTCTGAGTGCATTGTCCAAATGCTTCTGGAATACTGTCAGGCTCTGCACAATTACTGCTTCCCTGGGAAGCTGTTTCAGTGTTCCACCACCCTCTGGGTGAAGAACCTTTTCCTAATATTCAACCTAACCCTCCCCTGGAACATCTTCCTGCCATTCACTCAGGTCCTATCATTTGTCCCCAGAGAGAAAACATCAGTATCTGCTCCTCTTTTTCCCTTGTGAGGAAGAAGCAAACCGCAAGGAGGTCTCTCCTCCATCTCGTCCAGGCTGAACAGACCAAGTGACTTCAGCTGTTCCTTATACAACTTCCCCTCTAAGCCCTTCACCTACTCTGTGGCCTTTCTCTGGACACTCTCCAGTAGCTTGATATGCTTTTTATCCTGCAGCACCCAAAACTGCACATGATACTTGTGTTGGGGTCACACCAGTGCAGAGTAGAGCAGGACAGTCACCTCTCTTTACTGGCCAGCAATGCTGTGCTTGATGCACCCCAGCACACGGTTGTCCTCTTGTCTGCCCGGGCACTCTGCTGGCTCATGTCAGATGCTTGTTGCTATGCCCAGCACCCTCTGCCCACTGCTTTGTCACATGGCACTGTTTCTTCTCTTTCTAGTCTTTCTTTTCCCCCATGTCTTTGATGCTTTGAGTGTTTCCTTCACAGGCAAGCAGACACTGGTGTAATTTGTTTCTCAGGGGGAGCCCAGCAGACCCAAACCTCAAGACTCATAGGTACTACACACGTAGCCAATTTATGAATCTACTTGATGTGGTTGTTTTAACACATGAGCTTGCATCTAGTAGCCCAGTTTGCTGGAGCTCATCCACTACAACCTATTTTTATCTCTATTTTGTTTCCCTCCTTAGTGTTTTTTAGCTTTCTCTCAACTGAACTATTCTTGACCGGTGCAGAACGTGTCCTTGAGCAGCAGTTGAGGGGTGCCTGCTTGTGACATCCCCCACGCTTCTATTGTTTCCATGAGCAGGCTGAACATATATATGGCCACAACGAGGACAGACACACAATGTCGTGTGATGGGACTTGGATACCTGCCTTCTTCAGGGGTCACTTGAAAATCCCTGCCAAAATCTTGTGCTTCCTTTAGATTTCTTTGCTTAAAGGTGTGGGAGTTTTCCGCTCCAAAGAGCTTGCTGGAAAGCAAATCAGTATTCTCATTAGCGTTAATGTATTTAATTTCCACTCCTAAAGTTCCATTTGTTTTTTTTCTGCTGGTATTTAACTGCTGTGACACAAACCCACTCCATGTGAGCTGTCCAAGTCTGTCTGGTCAGTGGAAAACAGAACCATTCTCCTTATCTCACCAATGTGTGGGAAGGAAGACTGAAGGTGCAGCAACTCTGGAAAACAAACAGGACACTTGAGGGCAGGAAAACTCCAAAATACAAACCAAAAGCAGATTCATAAGCTGAAATCCAGAAATCTTGGATTTCTTCACAAAGTATTCTGAGACTTGTGGGTCTCAAAAGCACAGTAAAATAAACAGTGGTTTCAATGGAGCAAACCCATGGAATTCTATCTGAGGGGGCTCCAAAGTGAAACAAATACAGTGTCTTTTGGCACCTCTGGGATAATGTTGTGGTTAGTGATTCAATAATACTCCTCTCTAAAGTAGACTGGATAACCCTGAACTCTGGGCTAAATTTGAATTCACGTAATTATATGCTGCTTGTTATGTTCCCTTCAATTTTCAATTACAAAAAGAATTTGATATTGCTTTTGCTAAGCTGTTACTTAAACTATTGTCTGATGTGAAATGGTTGTTTTATTTTATAGCACAGGTAGTCTCTCATGGGAGGATTTTAACAGGAGGACATTTCATTAAATTACCTTGTTGGTAGCATGATAAATCAAACCACTCAGTCCTAGCAGTGAGTTATAGTAGAGATAACAATAAAATTAGCATTAGTGTTGCTAAGCACTTTCTGTTCTAGTTTTCAGTTGTTCATAACTGCCAGTTTCAGCTAAAATTTCCCATCTTGGGTATTTGCTTCCAGCTGTTTTATTTTAGCTTGCTTTTGTTGTTTTGTTTAGTAGTATGATTTGTTTGCTTTGCATTTGGAAAGTTCCATTTACAACAATCTAGCCAACTACAAGGATGAATTTTAGGGGAGAATACAGGGTTTTGTCCATTATAAACAACCATTTCACTGAGCAGCCTCTAGTGTCTCTCTGGTTTGGAAAAACAGCTTTCAAATTTGGCAAGTAAATTGCTTTAGTTTCAGGGTTATATTTTTCCAACTTCATGAAAATGTGACCTGAAGAGAAAAAGGGTTAAAAATGCTGAGCAGAGGCTACTTGAAACCATATAAGTCAGTCTCCAGAAGGTTCCACCCATGTTGATCATGTATGACCTTTTTTAGGGCCATCTGCATTTGCATCTGAGTGTATGAAAGCTCTGTAGAGAAGGGCTGAGCTTATACCTTGCTTTGCTAATATTCTGTATATACCAAGAAGCCTTTAAGGGGCTTGCGCTGAAATATAATGCAGCCCATCTCCCTCCCTTGACTATTTTTGCTCAGGCTACCTGTTGTTGGAGGGGGTATTGGCAGTATGAATCACGTAAAAGACCTGTTTCAGTTTTTAGCAGTTTTCATTCGTATTCCTATGTTAACACTGAAGAATATTTGTAGCTCTAAGTCCCAAGTAAGATTTAATGCTGTTACCCCAGAACATAGTGTGATATCAGAAAGGATTTGTAAAAATGGAAGAGTGCCCCTGAAATAACAGAGGCAGAAGAAAAGGTCCTGGGGAGAAAAATGAAGAGCTGGTCATACTGAGCTGCAGTTCTGGAAGATTTTTGTGCAAAAAGATTGTTCTCTTCCTCAGGTGGGACTATGAAAAAGAAAGAAGAGTAAAATATAGTTTTACAAATGCAGATTCAGAGGCTTAATTAAAGAAGGAAGATGTCAGTTGTCATGTTCTGGCACAAAGAGGTGACTGTTAGAATTTTTGTAAGCTTTAGTATACACACACACACAAAAGTACATAAGCAATGAGAAGGACAGCAATGGTAAAGTAATAGAAGGTCATTTTAAAAGACTGAGGAGGTTGATCAACAGCTGTTATTGGTTGCTGTTGTGGGTCATTACCCTTCAGTCCTGAGGTGTTACTTCCTGGAAAATTTAGTGTGAAACCATAGATCCAGAATCCTCTCTGGCAATTCAATCAAATGGTAAAAAAAGAGTTACTGCTCTTTATAATAATGAGGATGTAATCTGACAGTATATACACGTTGATAAACAGCCACACAAAATAGGTCCTTTTCTGTGAACTAAATTGATATGAACATGAACTAAAGCCTGCAAAGGAAAAAGAGAGGTTCTTGGGCACTCATTCACAGGAGGTAGTGCTCGAATTTAACAGCTTGCTGCCGCCAAGAGGGCTCTTCATTTCCAGTTCTGTCTTCCAGTCCCTTGTTTTGTGCAGTATTTGACGGTTTTGGTCCTTCTTTTGCCATCCTCAATGGCTGAATCTACTCAGTAGCCCAGCAGGGACATAATCAGGCAGAAAAATACATAGCTTTCTGTTGAATCAGTTCACTCAGTCATTTGTTTCAGTTAGTTAATTCAAGAAAATTCAACAAGCATCAGGGCACAAAGGCAGAGTTGGGACTGCACGACCAGATGAGGGGCTTGGGAGAGCCTGTCCAGGAATTATCGAGAAAGAGTGAGATACCCTGAAGCTGCAGATTTCCTCTGACTTTTCAGGGAGCTTTGCCTCTGAGAAAGCATTGTGGTATGGCACTGGATGTAAATTCTCATTGAATTCAGTGAAGCACCACTGGGAATTATAGTTTAGTGGTATCTCAGGAGTCTTCCCAGATGCTGAATCCAACAAACTAGTATTTCTAGAAGCCAGCAAACACTGAAATAAGGTACACAACTATGGAAGTCTATCTGTGGACCATAGGAGCTGATAATATCCAACAGGATTTTATTGTGGGGACTCCAGAAATTAGGTTCTAGTTACATCTAATACTGGAAAGGTTAACCAGAGCAAAATGCAAGAATCTTATTGTGATATCAAGGGAGTGTGATATCATGTGTAAAATTGTTTCTGCCCACCAGGCTTGATCAAAGGGTTGTATCAGATGTTGAGAGCGAGTGATTAAACTGCCCTGGGTTCTGACCAACACAGTGATTTGATTTTCCTAGCTGAGTTCCCAAAATCTGATAGACAATATCTCCTGAAGAAATGGAGGTTTTTCTTTTCAGTATCTCAGGAATACTTGGTCTGAATTAATCCAGATCAGAACTCCTAGCTGTGCTGTGCTTCTGAAACATCCCAAATTTCCCATCTTTCTTAATAAGTACGTGGATTTTATAGCGGTTCAGGAAGCCAGAGTGAAATCCCGAGGGATTTCACAGATATTTGAAGTGGCTTGTTTGTCATTGTGTGATGTTTTCAGCTAATTGAAAACAAACTCATGCAGATGAAAGTTTCTTGAGATGGAGGAGGGTGTGCGTGTGTGTGTGTATTTTCATACTCTTTCCCTAATATTTATGGTCCTTTGATAGACATCAGATCTCTGATAACTCTGACCACTATGTGTGTGGTACAGAGGAGTCTCTTCACCTGCACACAGTAAGAGACAAGTTTTCCAGAAACAGTTCACTGAAGGACAGAGACAGAGGATCCCTTGCCCTCTCTGAACTGTAGCAGATACACCGAGACATACCTAAAACCTGTATATGCTTCAAAGCAGCTTCCTGGGCTGAAAAATAGTTTAAAACTAGGAAAGTTTTAGGATAAAAGTGCATATATGCAAGCTCTGTACTTACTCTTTCCTAGAAGTTAGTTCATGCTCGCTGTTCTTGGCGTTTCTCTCTGCTGTGGATATTGACTGACAAAGGAGCATGAGCTGGCTGGACTGCTATGGGTAAGCTTATGAACAGCAGTATCCACATCATAAGGATCCTTTGGATCAATCTCACACCAAAATAAAGTAAAATACAACATCCCTCTGAAAAAGAAGAAGTCTGAGAGATCCTAGTTTCTATGGGGTGCACAGAGACTGGTTCAAGCTGTGATTTTGCAGTGACTTGAACTGTTTCAATTCCTGACTTCCCCACCATCTCTGCCATTCAGTGAACTTTGTGCTGAGCCATGATGATGAATCATCAGAAAATTTAGCTCACTGTTCACATTTCTGCTCTGGAACTGCAGTCTTAGAAAGCTGATCCTTGCTCATGTGTCAAAGAGGGGAATGAAAGGCAGAGGGCGAGTCTTGCTCAAACCCACATGCCATACTCTCAGGGGGCAAATAGAAGGGAGTGAAGTTATATAGCATGAACTTGAATCTGGAGAGAGTGGATATGATTTATAAAATCAAGGCAGTGGATTGAGTGAATGCAGACTGTTGTTCTCCAAATCCTGAAGTACTAAAACTTGGGGGCACTCATTGAAACTGATAAGAGATTGGCTTAGAAAACAGAAAAAGGAATACTTTTCTATGTAGTGGGTATAACGACCTAGAATTTCCTACCAGCAGAGGTTTTGGAAGCAGATAGGTTAGCACACTGGAAAGGAGACAAAACAATCAAAAGGACCAGGGGTTCATAGGGATACTAGAATAAATGAGTAGGGATGTGCTCTGTAACGTGCCTAGTACAGTGATTGTGGATGCAGGAGGAGAACAAGGAAAATTCATAAAGTAGCCTGGCTTTCATACTCTATATAGCGACTTTTGTCATTGGAGAAAGGATACTGGGGATAGGTGGATGTTGGTCTGACCCACCAGGGCATCCCTCATATTCTTTTCAGGGCCCTGGTTTTGTGTCCACATGTCAGTGAGGACAAATGTGGTGTTGGTTGGAGTTTGTATTTTTATTTTTTGAAAGTGATATCTCAGGGCTCTCAATGAAACCTGATGTTTAGAAAGGGACACTTCTACTAAACTGTAGCCCTCCAGATATTTCCCTTTACCCCTGGGATCCTTCTTCTCTGCCTGCACAGAACGTGATGAATACTCATGTCCCAGGAAAGATTTCATAAACTATGATAGATTTTTCCCCCAGGATATCAGTGTATTTTGGATGTATTATTTGAGAATCTTCTGATGAAAAACATCTAGTGCAGTTGAAGGAGAGAGAGTGCCAGATTAGACAGATTACTAGGCGTGAATCCCAACACTTCTTTGTATGACTCCTCTGTCTGCCTTTAGATAATCACATTAACGTTAGGAGTATTGCTTGTACAAGTACTATGAGAAAAAGTGGTGAACAGGCTTGGGCCCTCAAAGCAACATGCTTGTTCCAGTGCTTTCCCAGTGAGATTCTGACCTTGTTTCCTCTTAAGAGCTTGTTAGAATCATGACATCCAGTAAAGAGGACCACCCACTATTCATCAGTCTCCAGTAATGATTACCAAACCATCTTTTAGACCTATCAGAAGTAACATTTTTAACAGTTCAGATGTTGTTTTCCTTCCCCTTCCAAAGCTCATCTCACATTTAGGTGCACAAGGGTATATTAGACAGTATTATATTTCATGCTTGCTTGATTATAGAGCCAGATCTTTGGTCTCTGCTGAGGATTTTTTTTACTGCTCCTGCAGTGTGAACGAGCCAGAAACCTTCCACAACCATGTGGTAAAGGAGCCCCTGGTGGGTGTAAGCCTGGTATCTCATGGTTGTTGTCATCAGGCAGCGTGGGTTAGGATGTGTCTCCTGCCAAGCCAGCCTGGAGGAGCACAGCTCAGTGAGACCTAGGGGATCTTGCTTAGTAACAGCAGTGACCTAATTTGAAAAAGGAGGGAAAAAAACGGTCTTCGGTTTTTTTGTGACTGATAGTACCCAAAGGAGTATTGCCGTGGGTGCAAGGGGAGGGTTATAAACATAAAATGATAGAAAGTGTTTACATGTCTACTTTTGCATTAATCAAACTTGGGACAAATGAAGTTATTTTTGTTTGTACACCTAAAAGGACAAGGCAAGTTAGAGCACTTACATAGGTCAGCCCCCAGAAATGAAAACGTGAGAAGAATGCCAACAGCACTCCAAATTAAACTCCAGATTTCAAGCCAAACATCCATGGAGGAAGAAGTGTTCCATGGAAAAATATCATATTCTTGCCATCTTTCTGACCACAGAGTTACACTCATTATGGTAAAGCTATAATTACAGCATTGTGAATACAGTGCTGCAGATAATGGCCTGTCAGTGTTTTTCCACTCTAAATCCTCATGTGAGGTTTGCAATTTTGTGAAATACAATTATCTTTGGCTGGGATATCCAACTATAATCTTGGCCTAGAAATAGATTATTTTTTTGTTGTTTCCTTTACTAAGGTGTTTGAAGCTCGTGGTATTAGAGGTCTCCTGATTGAGTGCCTGCTCATGCCCCGTCTGTACTGTGAGGATATGTGGAGAGCTTGCTGTCGCTGCTTGTGCATCACTGCTGGGCTATGTTTGGGGCTGTGATGCTGTCATCAAGTCTACACTTTGGATCAAATTGCCTACATTTGTATCAATGCAGTCTGGGAAAGTTGGGATAGCAGGGTTATAGCGAGTTAGCACTGACTAGCATATCCAGGTATGCACAGCAAAACATGCTTTAGGGAATACTAGAGTATATTTTTTCAGCTATGGAAGGAAGAAAAATTGGCCTTGCCAATTAAATCGGGAAAACTGAAAAGATTTTTCTGTCTTACAGAAAAAGGAGATTCCGAGTTGATACTACAGAAGAAAACCCTATGACCTCCTATAAGAGGAGACCTCATTGCTCTCTACAACTACCTGAAAGGAGGTTGTAGAGAGGAGGGAACTGGGCTCTTCTCCCAAGTGACAGGGGACAGGACAAGAGGGAATGACCTCAAGCTCCACAAGGGGAGAATTAGGCTGAACATTAGGAGGAAGTTTTTCACACAAAGGGTCACTGGGCACTGGAACAGGCTGCCCAGGGAGGTGGTTGATTCACCTTCCCTGGAGGTGTTTAAGGCACAGGTAGACGAGGTCCTGAGGGACATTGTTTAGTGTTTGATGGGAATGGTTGGACTTGATGACCCTATGGGTCTCTTCCAGCCTAGTGATTCTATGATTCTATGATTCTAAGATTAGTGAAACTACAACATGAAAAAACCCACATATATTGTCATGATTTTGATTGTTTAGTGGGGCTTATCAAAGGCTCTTACCCAGCCTGATCTAGTGGGAGGTGTCCCTGCCCACAGCAGGGGATTGGAACTAGATGATCTTTAAGGTCCCTTCCAACCCAACCCATTATATGCTTCTATGATTCTATGATTCTTCTTCGCTGACTTGTGGTAACTGAGGTCCAAATCCAGCCCTGTTTGTTCTTTTCACAGGCAACTCAAAGGGAAAATATGGTGCAAACAGTGAGTGCTGATCTCCGAATTGAAGTTTAAGAGCATATTTTATTACAAATGTGAACCATGTAACATCTGCTTATAAGCTCCTGGCAAATGGGCCTGAAATAACCATATGTGTAATGTCTTACTTTTAAGTAATTATTTTGAGGCAAATGTTTTATGCACTTTAAGGAATTTCACTTGTGTTTAGATGTGATTCACTAAACATGATTTTATTCTTTACTTTAATATATTCAGTACCTGCTCTCTGGAAGGAAACATCAAATCCTTGTTCTGCATAGATCTCTGGTTACTCCAATGACCATTAGACATTGCAGGGAAAAACTGCTGTGTTCACATAGTCTAAAATAAACAAGGATCAAAGCAGTCATATTGTTTTATTGGCAGTATATAATTTAACAGTTATCAGTGAACTTTGCATACAAGATCAGTAATAAAATAGGCAAACCATACTAGAAATTTATATACAGTCTCCTATAACTGATACCAAAGCCTCCCTGGTGTGCACATACACACACATAGAGAAACTCCTGGACACACACACGCACAGAATTATATGCACCCACTCACTCATGGGCAGTAGGGGTTACAAAAACACTCCTCCTTCCCAAAGACTGAAGGTCTCCTTGCTTACATGTGCCTCCTGGGGAAGATGTGGATGCTCTACCTTTATGCAGACCCCTGCAGCTCCCTACAAGTTGTTGGCTGAACAACATGCCCTTGAGAAAGCCTTTTTCTCCTCCAAGGTCTCTCTCTCCTGTTAAGATTTTTTTGTGCTTCTTTTGTATTTCTTTACAGACTGACTCTCTGCGGTTCCCCAGTTACTATTTAATCTGGCTGATGATCATCTTCTGTAACATGATTGGTTTGGGTAAACACTGACCAGGCAGTTTGGTGTATATGCTTCGTCAGACACAGACACAGACACACACACACACACACACTTTGGACATGTTTTTATCTTCATAGGTGACATTATCTATACCATCTGTTAAAGGGGAGGTTTTGCATCCCTGACAGGTCCATAGTGAGGGAGAACAGTCCTTGAGAGACACGTGGGTGACAGGAACAGGGAGAACAAGGGGGCAGCCAGGTGGCTGATTCTACTGAAACCGGAGAGAGATGAGATGTTCTGAATACATAGAATCATAGAATCATAGAATCACCAGGTTGGAAAAGACCCACCGGATCATTGAGTCCAACCATTCCCACCAATCTCTAAACCATACCCCTCAGTACCTCATCCACCCACACATTAAACACCTCCAGGGAAGGCGAGTCAACCACCTCCCTGGGCAGCCTGTTCCATTGCCTAATGACCCTTTCCGTGAAGAATTTTTTCCTTATGTCAAGCCTGAACCTCCTCTGGCGGAGCTTGAGGTGACCATCTGATGTGGTTGAAGGTAATGATAAGTGCACAAGCACACCTATTTCCAGACTCTCTTCAGGCTTCAAAAGCCAAAAATAAAAATAGCGGTTGCTTTACTAGATGTCTTTTGAACACCTATTATGATTCTCAATAGAGGGATCGTAAATATGATGGAAACAGCAAATTGTATCATTGGAAAAAATGTGCAGAGAGACCATCTGGACCTGGTGCTTTACTGGATGGTGAAGAATTTACATTTCACACTCCCACAGTTTACATTTTCTGAGGTGAGAAAGACATTTGGATCATTTTATTTTTTGGATGTCTCACATAAAATGAAGAGCCATGATTGAAACTGTAACTGGAGTCAGGAAATAACCAGACTGTGTACAATGTGGTAAAGCGCTAACAAATGCCACGTGTTACGTGATTAATTCAGTGTAAATGCCAGTTATGGATTTGGTTTGTCAGCAGCTGGCTCAGGTTTTGTGATTACTGGCCAGTAGTTTAAGTGATGATTTGATCTACAACAGAATCCTCAACTTTGGGGAATGGAAGAGAGTTGCATTGATAAATTATTCTGTTAAGTGTATGCAGAGCTGTTAGCTTCTAGAAAGGATAGAGATAAGTTCTACGGTCTTAATACAACTGATAAATAGACATTTCTGTCAATACAGCATGATTTATGGAGGTAAAACGGGGCAGAGGGATAGGCCTATGTGCCTGGTATTGTTTCAATATGTCTTAAAGCAACCTTTTTGACTTGCAGATAGATGCACAAGGAAAACTCTGGGTCTGACTATAAATACAGCGGAGAAGTTTGGCACTGGTCTTGCCTCTGAGTCAGTCTCAAATCGTTGTTCTTGGCATATGAGTTCTGGACCACAGGGAAGGGCCATCTCTCAGAGGTTATTGAAAATGGAGGCACTGACTATCTGTAGGTATTTAAGGTCTCCTGACAGTTTTTACAAGCTGAAGGGTAGTCCAGTGTTAGAATTTATGTATGTTTACCTATTATCCTCTACTTTTTTTCAAGGGAATATAGTAGTCTTGGTCATTTGTCTTTCACTTCAGTGTCCTGTATCTTTATGTCACAAGCTTATTTCCTCCATCTCTGCTTTTTGCTGTTGGCTGAAACGACTCCTATAAATCTTTATAAGTTTGCGATTTTTCAAAAGGTACGGTATGTAAATTAAGGTTCACTGTTCTTGCTGGAGCTAAAATGCAAGCAGAAGTTTTAAGATCCTAAATCCTAAAGCTTTAGGATTTTGAGTGGGCTAAAGTAGACTTTAGATCCAGTTTCTACTTTTCCAGATTTGCAAAAGTCAGTGAGTGCTTTGCTCTCTCTTATGGTGTAAATAAATCGGCAAATGTAAATGTGAGCTCTATTCCAGGGAAGACGTACACAGATATGCAAAGGTACTGTGGCTGCAGACTCGTAAAATCAAACTTTTCATTCCATTAATATATTAAGGATTTGTAATTGTTACTTTGCATCTTGAACAGCTGAATTTTAGACACACATTTCTATTTAAACATTTATTAAGTGTGTCAATGTGAACGAAACCAACTCTGTCACATGCATGAGCATGCACACCCCACCCACCCCAAAGTCTGGCTTCTTCCAGAAAAAAAAAAAAAGGTTATTTGAATATTTTTCTTAATTATCTTTGTAATCCAGGCATTCAAGTACTGTATGTGTGCCGAGCTCACATAGAGAGAAAGGAAAGATATAATAAATTTTTAATAAAAATGCAGTCCCAGCAGGGTTTGAAGAACATTGCTTTGAATTATAAAGCCAGAACTTTATTATCCAAGCTAAGCAAATTTTCTGAACATATATAAGGTGTTGTTATGGTAAGTGAAGTGACTTGGCGTTGTTGGAAATATACTGAGAATAAAACATAAAACACATTTACATTTCAGTGGATGCCTGGCAGAGATCAGAATGAAGTCCATTTTTCTGATCAGGATCTGCATGCACACAGACTACAGAGAGATGATGCTGAGGGCTTATCTGCTGTTGAGGCTTGTTCTCTTTATAGGTGAACAATGCATGAGCGTTGGGGAATGGGGAGATGAGTATGGGATGCAATACAGAGGGCAGAGCAGCTGAGTGTGAGGTCTACACATCTGTGTCCCAGAGAGGCAAGATGAGGAAATTTAAGAGTATTCCAGCCTTTAGGATTTGCATCCTCCTCTCTCATTTTTTCTTAATTACAGAAGTGCCAGGAGAAGAGTGGAAGATATGAGAATTGCTGTGAAGTAGAATAAGTGGAGACTGTCCCAGGCACCTTAGTCTAATGAAGCTTTTGGCACAAGTAGTCCTGAGTCCTGGGGCTGTGATGTTCTGCACCCCTGTGTGAAGCAGTGTCTTTTGGACCGTGTTGGCTGCCTGTTAATTTTCAGAGCTGCCAGCTGGCTCTAGTGCTGGGAGGAAGGGACTTGGTCACCTCCTCGTTCCCACCACCCTAAGGGCCTGCCTCTGAAGCCCTGAAATGACCTGCCATAAAACATCCCTGAAAGATTCTTAGGGTGAAAGTGGCCTTCAAGACACCAGCACCAGATGCCCAGGAATTAGACCAACTAGTTTTGCTTTCCAACAACAATGGAAAAAACATCTATCTGGATTTTAGTGATATTCTTCCTCCCTAAGGAGTCTTTTATGGTGGAAAAGATTATGCAGACCCCGTGTTAGAATAATTAGGCTGGCACCAACTAGTTATCAAACTCATCACTGGAGTATATCTGAGCACTTGTGGGGTACAATATTGACTCACAGAAGCTGCTGTTGTCTGTCACATTCCAAATGCTGTTCATTGACTCTAAGGGAAGGAGTTTGCACTTTTCTTTTTTTTAGGAATTATTTGGAGGCTTTATAGAGGGAGGTGATAAAGTCGATTGAAAGCCTTCAACCAGACTGTACAAAGTGCTTGGATTTCCAGCACAGGCATTGTGTTCTTGATCAGATTAATGTCTAACACTATAGTCATGTTATCTCTTAAGTCACTGTTGTCTTGTGGGACTATGAGTGTTTAACCTCAGCCCAGTGTATTAAAAAGTAAGGTGATCTGAATTCCCTTTTTCTAGTTTCAGTTAGAACAACCTTTTAGCTGTTCCTGATGACAGTGATTTTGTGAGGGGGAAAATAAGGAAGTCTCACTCTTACGATTTCAGCCTCTTCTTTGAGAAAAGAAGTGCACCCACATTTAAATGTAACGTAAGGTTCTTATTTCTGAAGCTTGCTGTTCATGTGTTTTATGGAACTAGCACAGAACAGTGTGGTTGTTATCTATTATACCATGATATATTTACTGAGAAAATTTTAATAAATAAACCACAGGCCTGAACCTCTGAACCCTTCTAAGCCAGCCGATTCCCATGGGGGGTTCAGGAGTTTTTATGGACGGATACTGTGTTCTCATGAGAATTTTATTAGACCTCATAGACTTGAGACTGACTAGCAAGAGAATTTATGAGGTTATATGGGAACTATCACATCTTTCATTCCAACACCCTATGAGTTTCTGGAATACTGTTTCCTTAAACTGTGTTATTAAATAGAAGAGTTTTAATGCCACTTTAATAAAATATCTAATGTTATCAATGATTTCTCATCAGCTAGCGCAGCTGGTTGATTTTATCAGGTTTTCAGTTTTTAGTTTTCTTGGGTTAGAGAGTTGGGTAAAGGTTTTTTTTGCTAAGAATTGAAAAAAGGCAAGGGAGGTCATGAGTTACAAAATGCATCAAAGAACGCTTGTCAAGATGGATATTATGAAGGGCGAATAGTGCCCGCTGTGTATTTGCTTAGTCTCTATTCTGTTTACTTTCTTGAATACTCTCTGAAATTCCTCTTGCTGTTTTGTTTAAATTTAGAACAATGTTGAAGTTCTGTATCTGCTCATTATCCCATTTGAAATTTAACTTAAAATGTTATTTTGCATCATGTAGTTCAACTGGAAAGCTGCCCATCCAAGAGTTGAGGTCTGTGGTAGTGAACTACAGAGGAAGTGGTCTAAGCAAGGCTCCCTTCTGGGGATATTCCAACGTTTCATTATATTGTGTGTACTAATGAGCAGAGCAAAGGACCGAGAGCCAGGAAGGGCAGAGTTTTAATCAAATGACTCACTAAACGGCCTTCAGCAAATTACGTGACTGTGTAATTCAGCCATCTTAGCTACAATGATGGGTAAAAATAGGGGCTCAGTGTTCAGGCAGACATAGAGATGAGCCTGATTCTGCTGAGTTCATGGTCTGCAGGTTTTTTTCCTCAGCTTTGGCATTGGGGGCAAACAGAAGATCTCCTTTCATCTACTCCAGAGAAGCTCAGATCAATTTAAACATGTATTCTCCCTTGAACAAGAGCATTTTAAACTGTCAGATAGAGGCTAGTCCCTTCCTCAATCTGATTCTGCAAGTGATTGAATTTATTAGTCATGGTGGTTATCAGGTATCAGGGAGACCAGGCACAAGGAAGATGAAGACACTCATTTTGAATGATAGGTTCAAATCAGATCCACTCCTGATGCAATTTGCCCAGCCAGGTAGAGCTGGGAAACTATCAGGGCCGCACAGTTTGGGATGCTGGAGCCCAAGGAATGTTCTGTAATTGGTACATGAAGTACATCAGATTACCAAGTGGCACTGGAAACACTGGTTTGACCCTGACAAATCGTGGTGGTTGTCACAAGCCTTGGTTTAAATCAAGGGTAGATCTTTGGTACTTAGCTAACTCTGAACTAGTTAAGAGCAGCTTTTACTGATGCTTTCTGCAGCTCCAGCTGCGTGTGTTAGTCCTCAAGGCTGTCTCAGATTATGGCCCCAGAACTCCACCTGGGGAGCTTTGGGCTCCCAAGCAGCGTGTGATAGCATTCACCTGTCCCTGAGATTCTTTGGGATGGAAGGTGCCATACAGAAGCATCAAGAAAAGCTATCTATCCTTTTTCTATATATTTCAGGTCCTAAAAAGGAACAGGATTGGCTCACTTTACCAAATTTGAAGCCATTCCTTTTATTTCAGTCCTACATTACGCATCTACCTGACTGTTCTTCAGAAATGGAATTTAAAAAAAGCAGTGGGATTTGACTGCTTACCTGATCCGGTTTCATACCTCAGAGCCCTGTTCTGATGGCAAAGCAGAGGTAATCAAGATATCCTTGGTTCTTAGTCTACAGCCTTAGCAGAACTGCATTTTTATGATGATTATTCAAGCATAGGGAAAACATAAAACATAATAAATGTGTCACGTTTCTCTAATCTGTGCTATCTTGGGACAGGAAGGAGTGGGCTAATTAGATACTGCACTGCCTTTGGTAAATCAATTGATCTATGTATTTGCAGGTGTTTATGCATAACAGGTTGACTAAGCCTCTTGTGCTTCAGAGAGAAAGCATCCCTGAGTTGACATTTCAGTGGTCATCTGAAGATCTAAATAGGAGGAAATAGCATACAAACAGGACTACAAATCATTTAAGTTATTTAATAAGAGAAAAGCAGTAGGTTGGCTCACAACCAGTCTGGAAGGGCTCTTTGTTGAAGCTATCGAGGAGGCCACATAGCCAGATATAATTTCTGTCCTGATGTTTTGTATCTTATATGCCTGTATGAACTTATTTCTCTTCTCTTTGACATTTCAAATTCACAGATTTTTTTTTCTTCCACTGTTTTGGTTAATATATGAGCACAGTGGTTTGCAGCTGGATCATTACTCCTCAGGTTCTGCTGCAGTTAAGAAGAAAATGTAGAAACAACTTCAATTTCCGTGACAAGAGATGAGAGAAAGATCTGTAGGTACGTGGAATTTATGAACTCAACTCCTGGCACTTTAAGTCAAAGTTGCATGCACTAGAATGTCTCCATAATAAATAACTACCATATGGGTGATTTTCTGTGTCCTTAAAGATTTGCATCATACGCTGCTTTGCTCCCTGTGCACTGCCTAGGCAGGCATTCCTATTACATAAAATACTCTTAACATATGTAAGGATCAATCGGTATAAGTTCAGATATTTTTATCACCAAAACTTGTTCCTATAAAACAAATATGAATTTAGGCAGTGGTCCTTGGTACAGTTTCAGGCCTCCGATGGGTTAATGAAAACATTCTGGTTTTCATTTATTCTTTTACAAGAACTTTATGTTTATCTCTTCTTATCAGCCCGTAGCATAACATGAAAAAACAAAGAGGCTCACTTTGTATCTCTGAATGACCATCAGGTTCTTACTGAAATACTTTGCAAACAATGCCATGAACTGTTTGGGATGGGTGAGCAACAGTTATCATGGGGATATTTGCTGCCTCTGGCAAATAAAAATTTGTTCCCTCATAACAGTCATGTGGCTGGTTATCTTTATCCTTTTCCTGCCAGCCAGTGCCCTAGCCAAGGTGGTGGCTATTGAGCAGGTGTCTCTACTCAAACTGTCCTACTTTGGGCTCTGAACAATTATTTCAGGCACAACATCTGGCCCGTGAAGCGTGGCTGCTGACACAGGGGCACGCACTTTCCCCCTGTTCAGGTCAGCATCCTGCCATGCTGCCTGTTTGCTTCTTTAACCAGCACTACAAAACACAAAGCTTGTTATTACTTGTTTAATATTTTACTTTTAAATGTAGGAAAATAACTTTTATTGCTGCGACCTGACTAGGAATGCTGGTTGCAACTTTTGCTTCTAAGTGTGCTTCACTGTTTTAGATATTTTCTAGTAAGTAAATTATTTAACTTTTGTCCTATCTGTCAGTGATGAATCTCTGTCCTAATCTAAGATTCTAGTGCCCTGTTCATCTACTCTGTTTTTCTATTGGCAAGAAAAGCACTGTTTTTCTCCTACCCATCCAGAAGAAAAATAAAAACAAGGCTGATGGCCTTCTCATTAGCAAAGCTCAGTGGAGAGAAAGGATGATCTGAATATCCTTTCAATGTGGAAAACTTCAAATGAAACAAAAAAACTGAGGAACCTCTAAAAGAATGTTGTGTAAGGATGTGTTTTTCAGCTGTAGTTCAAAAGAATGAGAGAAGGAACCTCCTTTTGTTAAGCTAATTGATGTTGGGGACTAGCACAGAAGTGTTTTGGAAATACTAAACAGCCATTATCCTTCACAGCCAAAGAAGGAAAACCCAAGGGAACTCCTGCCTTCCTAATTGTGGAAAAGTGCAGGAGTGAAACTCAAACATGCTTTTTCCGTCTTCGTTTTAATTGTGCATTATAGCATAAACTTATTTCCAAAGTGTGTGAAACAGTGAGAAATTTGAACTCTAGGTCATGAAAGAAATACACATGGAGATTTGCCGAAAATGTCTTCACTGGGTGTTGCTTCAGAGTATCATTTACATTTTTAAATTCCCCGTCTTCAGGACAATTACTTTGTAGAAAGTTGTTTTCATCGAGTATTCTTAAAGTTCATAAAATGCTCATTAGATATGTTTAAAAATACAGTGTGAGAAAACCTGTTTCTATTGGCACTACCATGTTATTAATCTATCTTTTCAGACATGTTTTTGTTGGCATTTTCATCTATGCTTGGCTCCATTTTTAATGAACTTTTAACTGCTAAATAGTGGTTATCTTGGACAGAAGAATCAAAAGTAGTTAAAGTTGCTCAGAGCTAAGAAGAATAGACAGAAGTAGCGCTCAGCGTTTTGTACAGTAAGCTGTGGAACAATGAGCTATAATTATCTCCCGTTAAAAACAGCAAAATAAGAAATACGCCAGTTTAGGTTTGAAGTTGGTGGCAGTTCAAAAGGCTGAGAGACTGAGAAATTGTGGAAATTCACTGCCTAATTTTTCCCTTTATGTCTCTTCTATGTCAGTTTTTTTTAGGTTGTGTGCAGGTGCTCGAAATTTATTTACTCTAGAAGCTCCATCTCCCATTTCCTCATCATTAATAGTGGTAGCATGAAGCCAATAAAAAAGGCTCAAAAAATGTCAGTCATCATTATTTTAGGTGAAACACTGTTCGGTCTAACTCAGTGGCCTCATACAGCTCAAATAAATGTGAGGAACAAGGAAGCACTAGCATCCTCATTTTACAGATAGGGAATTAAAAAGATAGCAATTGTATGGCTCATCTCGCTGACTTGAGCTGCATGCAAGGTACTGAGGGGCATGGTTTAGGGATTGGTGGGAATGGTTGGACTCGATGATCCAGTGGGTCTTTTCCAACCTGGTGATTCTATGATTCTATGATTCAAGTTAGGTGTTCAATACTGAACTGGTTGCTTAAGCTCCTTCCTTAGTGGAGACAGATAGCCTGCAGTGATTTATCCCATCTGCCTTAAAAATCCATATTAGAGTGGACAGAAGGAGTTATCTTTTGACAAAGCGCTTGCTCTATCTGTCTATTGACTACTAGGGAAGTCAAAGGTGAAGATTCCTCCAGCCAATTTGTCCATTGGTGAGAAAGG
>WAAB01007757.1:0-12217 GCA_013389865.1 Piaya cayana | reverse complement strand
CCATTAGTCTGACAGCATCATTGTGCTTCATAAAGAGCTGCTAGGTTTTTTTATAGCTGCAGTACAGCTGATTTTGTGTTTATCTCAAGCAGTAGGGTACTTCATAAATTTGTGTGCTTCCTTTCTTGGTTCTAAGGACATTTTCTTTTTTTAAAACCCAGAGTCAGAAGCCAAGAAATTGTACTAGATTGACAGCTTCTGTATGAAGAGTGGTTTTCTTAGTCTCCTAGATGCAGAGAAATTAAGAATACTATGCAAGCTAGAGGTAATGTAAAGAAACCAAACCATGTCATTCAAATTGAGTTTATTTTAAGGGAATCTCATTTGGGGGGATGGTAATAGAAGTGGGGATGCAAGGGACAGGTTAATTTTAGGTTTGGTGGGGTTTTTTTTTTGTTTATTTGTTTGCTGAGCATTCTGCCATGATTTGACTCTGAAATTACAAAAAAAAAACCCTTCTCCCCTCACTGGACAAAATAGGAGAGCAGTAGCTTGGGTTATGTAGTTTTACTTTGCATGCAGGAAAAGAAGGTCAAGTCCAAAGAGCCTGGGAAGTGTTTTCAAATAATTCACTGTGCTATTTGTATATGCATGCATATGCGTAATGTATGAGAGTGAGAAACCCATTTGAATCTGTGATGATGATAATATCAGAAAAGTGTTGTTATATCACTACTAACTTTAAAGTATCTTGGATAATGGGCCCATAAGATTACAAGTCCTGTGGGCAAGGCATCCTGTCTGCTCAGCCTGCTCCCATGACCAGCCCACTGGATCTGCCCTGGAGCTGGGACCTGCCCTCAGGAGACCTTGCTCTGCAGAAGAGGCTGCAAGGCCACATGGTGATGGGTGAAGGGAATGAGACACTGTGCACAAGTGCAACCTGGGCAAGCCAGGAAAGTACAAAAGGCCAGAGTCATGAGTACTGTTGCAATAATACAGATGGCCAATGCTTCTGGCACCACTCTACATTGTAACTGTTCAGGATGGCAGCACTACCATGTTGCCTGGGAATGGGAGCCGGCACCTAATTTCCCCACCTGAGTCCTTGCTGTAACCAGCCCTAATACCTGACAAGTAGATAGACCTCCAAGCAAACATGAGCCTGGTAAGAGTTTGCTACAGCCTGCAGAACTCATGGACAGAGTGGTGAATTTCTGCAAGCCTCAGGGCAACCATTAGAGTTTAGGTGATTTTAGGCAAAGGGTGACCACGTGTAGCTTTTGTTTCATGGGTAGTAGCCCCTAGGGCTTATGCACCTGCAGTCCTGTGTACAGAAAAGCCTGAAAAACAAAGACAACCTTGCAAGAGCTGGTGTGGTCAGAAGCTTGTCCATTCCTTTTTCCTACAGATTGGCTGGTCTGTAAATGCTGTTATTGTCCTTAGAAACTGTACCGCACTTAGATGTCTGTGTGGATTCGGGTCAGCAGGAATTAACAGTCTCCTGATCTTGCAACACAGGGGAAACTAAGTCTCCTCTTTAGCTGTTAGCATCACACAGCTGACGTTACCAAAAACACTCAGTCAGTCCACCAATACCTAGCTCTTAGAAACGCTGTAAATATATACATATGCATATATNNNAAAGGAAATGCAGTTTAAAATCTTTAAGCTCAACATCAAAAACAAATAAACAACTATGAGCTCATGTATCTAATTTAAAATATCTGTACATTGAATCAATAAACTACATGTTATTTCTTTTTGAGTACATATTTTCTGATAGCAGAGTAGATATATTCCGTGGACATACTATAGGTAATATCACCATGGTTGAATCAGAAAACAGTCACATTTCTTAAAAAAAATATTTTAAAGCAAGCCATAAGAAAGTTCAGATTTATTACAGTGCTTTGACTGGTTTAGGATGCTTTGCAAAACTAGTTTATGGTACTATGGAATATCTGATACTGAGAAAAATGAACTGGACAGCAAAAAGCGTCAACATCTGTGTTATAACTGAATTGCACGTCATGTGAAGGCAAGAAGTGCTTGTTCTATTGTTGCTCACAGCATGATAAATCCTGTTTCACTAGGGAAGATAAATGGTAAGGTAGGTTTTTGCTTTTTTTTTTTTTGTCCATTTTATTTTAATTCACAGCTGATCCATCTTCTTATCAGTGACAGGAGTTGAGAGCCTACTTACACTCACCAAAGGTGAAGTCACCCAGCTACAGGTTATTTTCATCATCAGTTCCTGTCAGGGCTTTGGCACATAGCTTGAGTTGTTATTCTTAGCAAGACACCTGCTGTGTTTTAAAAACCCCCACTTTCCTGGAAAGAAAATACTGTAGCAGCAATCTGCCAGCCTTGCTGGCACATGTGAGACTTTTGCCTGCCCGACCTGCCTGCACATGTTAGATTCCTGTCAGATATTGGAAGGTGCACATATTTTTCCAGACATGTTCTCAAGGGCAAACTGTACGTATGTTGTGAGGGTGTGGGAAGGAGTAATTCATAGAATCATAGAATCATAGAACAACCAGGTTGGAAGAGACCCACCAGATCATCGAGTCCAACCATTCCTATCAAACACTGAACCATGTCCCTCAGCACCTCGTCGACTTGTGCCTTAAACACCTCCAGGGAAGGTGAATCAACCACCTCCCTGGGCAGCCTGTTCCAGTGCCCAATGATCCTTTCCATGAAAATTTTTTTCCTGATATCCAGTCTGAACCTCCCCTGGTGGAGCTTGAAGCCATTCCCTCTTGTCCTGTCCCCTGTCACTTGGGAGAACAGGCCATTACCCTCTTCTCTATAACCTCCCTTCAGGTAGTTATAGAGAGCAATGAGGTCTCCTCTCAGCCTCCTCTTCTCTAGGCTAAACAACCCCATTTGGGGTTGTATTTGGGCTGTTTTGTTCTAGGGATGATAAAGCCATTGTTTAAAGAACGTCTTCTAGAATAAGAAGCTTTCAGCACTTCACAAAACTTTATCCACAACTTTATACACAAAGTCCATGAATTCTGCTGTCTCCCCGGTCAAAGTTTCACTTTAAAACTTCAGACTCAGAGCAGTCTTGAATTTCTTCAATATGTTTCTGTAATTTGTTATGTAACATCCATAGTAGCATGGAAGTGAAGAAAGCCTCAGGTGAAGGTAAACCTGGGCCTTAGTGACTTTTATATTTGTGAGACACCTTCATTTTTTAGAGTCTTGTCTCATTGAGATCAATGATGAGTATTTTAATCCCACTCTGCCCAATACCACTTTCTCTCTTAAGTAATTGTTTAGAATGGGATTTAGTAAAAAGAAGATTGTGGGAATAGTAAGGGCATGGAGAACTGTCCACTGGAGATAATACACTTGAATAATTGGCTGGTATTATTTGTTGTGAGATGCATTTCACTGGGGTTAAGCTTCAAAGCACCTGAGTTTCTCAGGTTCTATCACAGAGATCCATGAGGCAAGTCTCTTGGTAGGAGGTGATAATCTGTTTCAACTCTCTGTTGCTTACATCACAGCCTATATCTCTGAACACAAGCCCAGTGCGTGTGTCCTTGCATTGCACAGCAGATTGAAAAAAGGGCCGTCCAGGCTTTTTCTCCTCAGGCACGTCTAAAACAGCTTCCTAAACCTTCAAGGTGGGGGCTACTTTCACCTACAGTATCATATCAGATTTTGTACAGTGACAGATTTGGCCTGTGAAAAAACCCTTTCTAGGTCAATCCCTGTACAACAGTAGCTTTCTACTGTGCTGTGTGATTATAGACAACTCTGGAGCCTGAATGTGATATACAGGAGAAAAAAATGTTAATGAAATAAATACACCTAGACAAGAGCATGAAATTGCTTTAAGAAAATTTCATTGTTTCCAACCTGACACTAGTTTTCAAGACTATTACAGCCATTTCAGATCTGAGAAAAAGCCTGATGTAAGTTGAAGTGCATTTGCCTTCAATGATTTCAGTTTGTTAAATAAAAGATACTACTCCCCTATTGGAATAAACCACTTTAAAAACATGAAGGTTCTTGTCAAATTGTAAAACACCGAATTGGTCAACTCCTTAATTTTCATCCAGCTGGACTTAAATGCTAATTGATTTTAAAATGCTGTGTGCTTTTCCAGATATGCTATAGTACATGGAATAGTTGGAAAAAAAATCAAGGTGATAGTGAAGTGTCACAGAACAAACTTCTAACACCAAAGAACACTTCAAGTAATAGAAAGCACAAATGGGCAAATGGGTTTCAAAATATTCCTCTACCAAGCAATTTGATTTTTCCTTCATTACATTTTTCTTTTTCGTTACATGCTTACTTGGTGGCTACTGCAAAATGGCAACGCAAAGAGGCACTATGGTACACAGTGCAGGGTAAGGCCAAACAAACCAGTGGGACCTGCTGATACGCTGAAAGTTGCTTCGAGATGTGGCCTCCCCACTTTAGAGTGAACAGTACCACTAGTAGAGTCACCCAATTCCAGCCATTGGATGCTGTAATGCAGAAGAAGTCTGAAAATCCAGACCAAAGATGTAGCACTAGCAAAAGGTAGGGGCAGTAGTTTGATTAATGTTTAAACACACATACAGCTCTCAGCCCCTGGAAACAGCATCTCCAGCAACAATGCAGAGAAGTCCTTGAATCCTGCTGGTAACTCTCAGCTCCTCTTTCTTCTCTGGATACTTGAAACTGCATTTAGCAGGTTTTCACTCAGCCACTCATACTATTTCAGCAGAGCTCTTCATGCTTGGCTTATTTTTTTTTCTGTTCCAGAAGTGATCTCTTCACCACTTCTAGCAGATCGCTTAAATTCCTCACATCCTTTTCAACTGCAGCCTCTTCCTCCCCAGTTCCTCTAGACCTTTCACTCTGTCTTTGTCTCTCAGAGGCTACAGAAATGGTCTTTTGTCACTGTGGAATCAACTTCTTAAACCCACAAATTCTTATCTTCTTCTTAACCCTCATTTCTTCCTCTACATTTTTTTTCCTTCGGTTTCACTATAAGCTAGCCTTTAGAGTCCACCTGCCACATCATAAACTCAGATTTACTAAGTGTACCTACATCTTCCTAAAAGACCTTCCGTCCCTGCCTCTGACATTTCCTGCCTATTGCTGACATTCAGNTCCTGAGGGACATGGTTTAGTGTTTTGTGGGAGTGGTTGGACTCGATGATCCAGTGGGTCTCTTCCAACCCGGTGATTCTGTGATTCTGTGATTCTGTTTAGGGACAGACTGCAAATGAATCCCCTTTGGATCATGCTAGTAAAACAATTTCTTTTTGTCCTTCAGAAGCAGCACTTCGCCACACCCAGATAGGTGATTGATCATCTTCTATGAACCTTAGATCAACCTTCTGTGAAAAAAATTGAATAGTACATTAAAAAAACTAGATGAGGCATGTTTTTAAACATAAATTTTAAATGCACACAGAAACATATATATGCATATATATATGTACAATATGTATGTAAATATATGTGCATGTATATGTACAATATCTTTTAAAAGTATCTTATAAAAGCTATTAAGAAAAATAAATAAAAGACATAGGGATAGGAGAGAAGGGATGAAATAATTTACTACCTTATTTGCAAGAATAAGAAGGCAAACTATGAAGCTGTATAATCTCCTAATGGGAAAGAAGGTATAATAGACTGGGCAAAAGCTGAAAATGAAACTGCAGGGAGTAACTTAATTTGTGAGGAAATTGCCTGTGTAATCTGCTTACCTAGGAAAAGATTGTCAAGTCTCTGCTATTACATCCATTTACTGATTACCCATCTGCCAGTCTTTTAACTCAAGCAATTCTGCTAAAGATGGTATCTTTACCACAGAAATAGTGTTCAAAGATAAGCTAGGTTTTAGTATCTTAATGATAATTTTTGTTTCCCTTGAGAAAAATTAATTCAAGATCCTAATCAAAAGAATTAAATTCTACATCTAGAAAGCAAAGAAACAATATTTTAATAAAAATTCACGTAAATACCTAGAACATTCTCAAAAGAGCCAACAATTGGAAGAAGACATAGAAGATAAGGACAAAGACATTAATTTTTCGATTGCTATAAATAAATTAATTTTGAAGGGATTGTTGTTGGGTTTTGCTTATTTTGCAATACTCCTGCAATCTAATATTGAGACATTTGTAGTTTATTTCAGACACCTTTTCTACTCTGAGGTATGCCTGTTCAGCAATAATTTCCCAAACCCTTTTGGTTCTGGTAGGAGTTCCCTGAACACTGAGCTGCCTCATCTTAAGCACACAACCTCTTTCCATTAACCAGTCTTGAAAAATGTTTTTCCTGGAGGTGTAACAGTTCCTTCTCAGGGAACTTCTAGTAAGATTTTCTTGTGATGGTCCTTCCTTCAGACTTGTCTTTGTAAGACATGATGCCTGAAGATATCATTTTGTCTCAGATTTATGAACTATAAAATCATTGAAGTTTGCATGAAAAAATACCTGCAAAACTGTTCTCTGCAAGACACCTTTATGCAGCACTGAGCTAACCAGCCAGGTAAAGTTCAGAACTACTAGCAACACTCAGGTAAAGTCCTCTTCAAACAACAGACATAATAGCATTTGCCATAGCAGAAATTACACATTACATATCATTTTATTGCCCATCTCCCACTTTTGAAAAAACAATGCTGGGAAGAAATAAAAAGCAGCTGTAGCAGGCCAGTAACTGGGTTAGGATCATAACAGCTTTCCACAAAGGGCACAACTATGAGCGTAGCAAAAGTTTCTCCTGAGAGTCACCAGGTGGAGTTGTTTCAACCTGCTCATTCTACTAGTAGCTCTGGGATTTCCTGTGTTTTTCCTTCAGACTTGCAGTTCATCCTCAATCACTCTGCAAATCACTATGCAAATTTAGGATAAAGTTTCCTGTTTCTTTTAACATCTGGCAACTTGGCTGTAACTCAATTGGTGTTACCCCAGGAGCTGTATTTTGCTGTTTCTCAGCACTTTTGGCTTCTACAGTCACTGCCATTATTTTTATGAGCACCAAAACCTTGTGAAACTGGCTGAAACTCTGAACTTCCCTGACACAAGATTGACTATTATGCTAAACTTTTATTATCCTTTTTTTATCTTTTCATGAAATGGGTTGGGTAAGGTGCAGGGGAACCATACAGTAATTATATGTTCTGCAGATTCACCCTGTTTTATAAGCAGCATCTCAGGAGAAGATAACAAGAGTCAACCAGCTGGGGTGTTACATGATTTTTATTCCTCAGGCATCAGTTTAAAGAACAGCACAGTACTCTGAAAGAGTACTGCTACAGGAGCAAGTCATCTGCCTCTCTCCTTGATTTGTTTCCAGGCCTGGTGCTGGAGGAATGTTTGAATCTTCCATTTCAGCTTGTCTCATCACAAGCAGCTTCGGCAGTAAATGCAGCTGGTGAGCAGAAACCTTACAGCTCTAAGTGTTACTATGCCCCTGGTTTTCTTCATGGAGCCTGTACACATGCCAAAAACATGTAGCCTTATTTGTGTTCAGTTCTCCACTTAATGCTCCATTACTTGTTCGGAATAGGTCTCGTTGAACTCACCCAGTGTGAAGGAGATTGTGCTGTTTCCAAAGCACTTCTTGTTCTATCCACCCAGGAAAGCTGAAAAAGTAAATGCACTATTGCACTTAGCAATAATTCATATTCTAAAGATAGTTTTATATATGCATTTACCTACTACTCATGATGTGCATTTTGTTCACAAGCACACAGTGAGCGTGATGGCTCAGCATGTGTGTAGAATATCTTACAAAGTATTTCTAAGGCAGTTGTAAAAGACAGCAACAGACTGCATTAATCTGACAATGATGGAAAATGTCTTTCCTACATAGCAAGTAAGATCTACTTACTTTAATAGATGTTACATCACATCCAGTCCTCAATGGGAAATTAAATATTGCAGATGCTAAGAGCTCTTCAAGACCACATGCTGTGAAATGTTTGCATTTCCCATCAGCACCACTTTTCTC
The DNA here is from genome assembly GCA_013389865.1 of Piaya cayana. Taxonomy (NCBI): domain Eukaryota; kingdom Metazoa; phylum Chordata; class Aves; order Cuculiformes; family Coccyzidae; genus Piaya; species Piaya cayana. Next base: position 4,291 of record WAAB01007757.1, on the reverse strand, counting down.
TTTACAAGACATTCAATTCCCTAAGAGTTTGTGCAGGTTTCTGGCAGAGATTATATGATTTGAATTTTTTTTCTTCCTTTTTTCTTTTTGTTTTTGAGTGGTTTTATCCTCAGGGAAAAGGAGCAGGCTTGCAAAACCCAGCATGACAATCAGCACTGAAAGGCACGTGATCACCTTCAAAAGAAGACGTGCTTTTAAAGCAGCACAATCTCCTTCACACTGGGTAAGGTGTTCAATGAAACCACACTATGTGGCTGTAAAACTGAGGTGAGAATGAAAGGTTTCGACTAGATTTCCCATATTTCCAGAAGAACAAGAAAAGTATATCCTCCTCTGGGGGAAAATGGTGACATGAAAATAGGTATTCCATATCCAGGAATAGACAGAACCGAGTTTTTTAAGAAAACCATGAGAGGTGTGTTTGATATATTAGATTTGTAGAAGTTAAGATATTAATTGGGCCAGACTTCTGTGTTTCCTAAATCATTCAGCTTCACACAGCAGTGCCTGCAGGTGGAATAGATAATTTTAATTTGACTAAAAAATATCTTCTAGCGTCATGGTGGTGAAAAATAACTGGTACTTATTTGGAACAAGATACAGAGAATTTCTGTCAGACTTTATTAATATCACTTGCTCAGGAAGTGTACCTCGATTCTAATTTTAATTTGTTCAGTTTCATCTTTCAGACAGGCTATCGTTATGCCTTAGAATAAGGAGCTATATAAACCATAGTAGTATCTCTGCAGTGTATCTGCAGTGAAGGCAAGGTAGTTATACTGTGTTCAGCTTCCTTCGTAATCTTTGTTTCTATACACTACCCAAGCTATGTGCACCCCTCAATGAGAGACATTTTTTCCTCCTCAGAAAATTTGTGAATCTTCTCTTAATTCTGTAGAAGACATGCAGCAGACCTATGCTCTGCATCTAGCATCCTTAATACTGAAATATTCCCTACTCTTCCTGATATGCTTGAGAATTGTGCTAACTCTTTTTGTCGCACAGTTAGACTGGCATTAACGTTTAGTGGTTTGATCAAACTCCTTTACAAATTTATCATTTTTCCAGTATCCCATTTTATATGCATATTGTAACACATTTTGTTTGTTGCCAGGTCCAGCTCAAGCTGCATCATCAACCCTTAATCTATCATTCTGCAAGGCTTTGAGTCATCCACAGGATTTACTGGCAGGGGTTTTATATCTATTTCAATCTTTAATATTAAATTGAACCTGTACTGACTACCACCTACTGGTTTTACACAAAACCTATTAAGCTAATGATCTGCAGCACAAAACCTCAGGAGAACATATGGGCATTTCTGAGTGTTGAGTAGTCCCTTCCTGATTCTGCAAGCCCAAAGTCTGTTCAGGCAGGAGGTTTAATTTTAAGATGGTCATTTGTTTTCTCTCTGTAGACAGCAGAAAGAGAAATTCACTTCCAGATGCCTAATGACATAAAATATACACCCTTAATATGTGGCCTCTCTCATTGCGCCTTGTCTGTATCTGGAGCTTAGTGGACTAACTTAGCTAAATTGACTAATTAGTTATTGAATGGCTGAAATTAAGTGATAAGAATCCAGGTCCAGAGATGAGACAGCATAGAGTATGTAATCAAGAGACAAGCAACAGTGGGGGAACAGGTGGTAGCGAGTCTATTCGCAGTATCCAGTCCAGTGACTGGCTCAGCATGTGTCTTGACTTGTTCTGTCTTTTCTGCATAGTCAGGTCACACATCAGGAACATAATCCACTAAAGGCCAAATTTGAAGTAAATTAACGTGATGGACTCTATGAACATAACATGTATGTTATGAACAATAGCTTCTGATTTATACCCATGACCAGAAGAACTGAAATAATCCTTACTACAGCTGTTGCATATCCTTCCCTCCTGGGTGAAAAAAATTCAAAGGAAGCCACAGGCAGATTATCAATCACATCAAAACCTCTGTTAGGAGGAGAGTTCTTGAACTGCTTGGAGCAGACACAGCCTGGACATCTAGAAAAGTCGTGAGGCTTGATGTGACTGCTTTCACCTTCTTCAACTGAGGGCTAGGATGTTGTCTTTGGTCAGTCAGTAGGCACAATGTTTCTGCAGCATTTGCCCACAATTGTGGAGATGATGATCCATACTGGAGTGGTTTGACCCTGACTGGACATTAGATGCCTGCCAAAGCCACTTCATCACTCTCCTCCACATCTAGATATGGGAGAGAAAATTGAATGAAAAGTTTGTTGATTGAGATAATTACAGGGAGACAACTCAACAATTACCAACACGAGCAAAGCAGACTCAACTTGAGGAAAACAGTTTACTTTACTACCAATCAATCAGAGTATGGTAATAAGAAATAAAACCAAATCTTAAAATACCTCCCCTCCCCACCTTGCCTTCTTCTAGGACTCAACTTCAATCCCAATTTTCGCTTCCTCTGGAGGGCAGCACCCCAGTTTGACAGGGTAATAGGGAAGGGGTTTTAGAGTCAGTTCATGACACTGGTATGTGCAGAAGTTGTCTCAGCTGCTCCTTCCTCCTTAGGGAGAGGACTCTTCACACTCTTCTCCCAATAGAGCATGGGGTCCCTGCCACAAGAGAAAGTCCTCCATTAACTTCTCTTTTTGTTTGTCTTTCCCAGAGGCTCCAGTTCTTCATGAACTGCCCCAGTATGAATCCTCTCCACAGGGTGCAGTCCTTAAAGAACAGACTTCTCCAGCATGAGTCACCCATGAGGTCACAAGTTCAGTGAGAGCCTGTTCCAGTATGGGCTCCCTGTGTCCATGGCTCTACAAGTCCTGATAAGTCTGCTGTTGCATATTCTTCTCATGGGAACACAGGCTCCTTCTGGCACATCCACCTACTCTGACATGGAGTTCTTCACAGGCTGCAGATGGGTGCCTGTTAACCTCCATGGACTGCAGGGGTACAGGTTGCCTCACCATGGTCTTCACCATAGGCCACTGGGGAATCTCTGCTCCAGAGCTTAGAGTACCAGCTCCCTGTCGTTCACTGACCTTGGTGTCTGCCGAGTTGTTTCTCTCACATATTCTCACTCCTCTCTTCTGATTGCTGCTGCATGCATGTTTTTTTTTTTTTTCCTTTTTAAATATGTTATCCCAGAGGCACTACTACTGTCACTACTGTCACTACTACTGTCACATTCAGCCTTGCCCAGTGGCAGGTCTGTCTTGGAGAGAGCTGGCATTGGCTCTGTTGGAAACGGGAAATTTCTGGCAACTTCTCACAGCAGCCACTCATGTATCTTCCCTCCTACTAGAACCTCACCATGCAAACCCAAGACACTTACTTAAGATGTTAGTACATGACCAAGATGCCATGATACCTACTCCAGGCTGTTGGTCTATGCAGAGAACTAGGATCCAATGCTACTGGACTGTAGGTAGCCTGAAGTACTCATTCCTCTCTTTAAGCTGGACACCTTTGCAGCAGCCTACTTATATCCTCATTGGAAGGCTAAGACTTCTCACCTTTCACAAAGGTCTGTGGAGATCTGCTCTTTGCTCTTTCTATTTCTTCTTAGCACATTACTCATAACTAAAGAAATGCTCTGAAGTCACTGAATCTGGATGAGCTACTGGGCTGCAAAATTGAAATGGCTCTGCAGAGCAATATGCTTTAAATTGGAAGATCACAAAAGGAAAGACAGACCAAGTACATGTGATAAATGACAAATTTTCAGAATGAAGGCTGATGCCAACTACCTTGCAAGTAAGCGATAGAATCTTTCTCAGCAAAAGTGATGCTTTGATCCTTTCTTCTTCTTTTTCTTTGTTCACACTGTGATCCCACTCTGATCTTGAAGGAGGTGCCTCGGACTGCTGACAAAACTTCCTTGTCTTGTTTTATTTTTCCTCCATGAGCATTGTTGGCTGGAGTGTAAGGAGAAAGGAATTTTGGGAGGAAAAAAAAATTTAAAAGTGGCACTTAAGAACCACTTCACAGGAAATTAAGAAAACTCTTAACATATTTTCTGATTCTAGTATGTGAAACCAGATAACTGAAGATTAGGACTGTGTACAGAGATAATTTAGGAAATGAGGGGGAAAATTGTTCTGCTACTTTGAATTTAGTTTCTGTCTGAAGAAAGCCTGTTGGTAGGAGAAAAGCTTTACTATCACCCCAAACAAGAGCCATATTAACAGTTGTTGCTGCAGAGGGACAAGTAACACAACAAGAAGATATAGTTAGTTATTTGAAGAAAGAAAATCTGACCAAGTCTTTCAGCTGAGTATAATATCTATTCTACTCTTTTTAGTTTGTTAACATAA
>WAAB01007754.1:7103-24059 GCA_013389865.1 Piaya cayana | reverse complement strand
AAGCAAAAGGTTTAATCAGAGTCATGAATCCTTTAAAATGAGTTTATAATTAGCCCTTACGGCTGCGGTTATGCAGCCCGTGCCTGGCTCTGCTGCTGGAGGGGCCTCGTGCCCTGTGGTTGAAGTTCTCATCTTAAAAGCCCTGCAGGCTGGGGCTTCTCCTGGCTTTGGAGATGGTGCCGTGCTCGTCTTTCGCTGGCACTGGGTTGGTTTCTGTGCAGTGATGTCGTATCTGTCCCTTCGGCTGAGGTTTGTAAATACAAGGGTTTAAATTCCCTGCCAGTAGATAAACAGGGAGAACTGAAGACGTTTTGTATTCGCTGCATCTCACCGAGTTTTCAGGCCAGAACAGGTCAGATCTATTTTCAGTCAACTGCGCTGCCGGTAAGAATAATAAACGTTTGGAGATGGTTAGACAGTTCCTACTTCCGTGGGATTCTGGAGGGAACAGCGGAGGTAAAAATTTTCTGCCAGGCTCCAGGTAATATTTACCTGCGTTTAAGGAAGGAATCGTCAGAGTCGAGACCCCTCTTGGTCATTATTAAGCAGAATCCCACAAATCCTCTGCCTGGGACACTGAAAAAGTACAAGGTGCAAGGGGCTGCATGGCAGGGATGATGACTGGGAGAGAACGGAGCAGCTGAGGTGTCCCGTGAGCCCTGCTTCTTCCCAGTCCAGTGGGAAAGGCTTTGGATTGGTTACTGACCTCTCTGTCCTTCATTCCTTGGAAGCAAACTGCTTGCATGTGGCCAGGAAAGCATCAGAAAGAGATTGGATGGACACAGGGATAAATGGAAGGTTGAGCTATAATTCAGCGCCGACACAAAACTGTTGGGATGGATATGAAATCACATTATCCAGAGCTTTAATCAATCTCTAGGTTGGTCTCATCCTGATCGACGGAAATAAATGGAGAACAGGGAGCAGAGAGGAGATTATTACTCTGATCTTTGTTTACAGATCTCCTGCGCTCGCCTTTGGAGCAGAGATGGGATGCGGAGCAGGACGGCCCTTGGGTCTCCCCAGGCTGTTAATCCTTGGCTTAACTGAAAGAACTTGATGGGGCTGCTGGGCGCTCCTGGTGTGCGCGAGGAGCCGGGGATCAAGAGCAGGTCACAGCCCTCGTGTCTGCGTGGAGGAGCCGGGCTCCCTGCACAGAGCCCTGGGGAGCTCGTGGGGTTACGAGGGGTGTGAAACCCTGATGAGTGCAGAGAGGGGCTGAGGACGCTGCCCCTCGGTGCTCAGAAAGCGTTTCAGGATCTGGGGATGAAACTGTGGATGCAAAGAGGCTTTTTTTTATCGCCAGGCACGGCTTTATCCTGCTAACCCTGTGTGACAGCGCAGCGACAGCGTTTCCGATACAAGATCCTTGCTTTGCCCTCTGAAAGCAGTCGCTGCCACTTCAGGGCTTTCAAAGATGGAATTATTTTCCAGAGAAGAAGTGTTTCTAATTGCCTTTGAATTCCAGCCTGAAGAAAGCTGGAGGCTTTTGCGGGAGCCTGAAGTACTTTCCATTTTGCGTCCGTAGATGCGGAGGGTCCTTGCCCTGATCCATCGCTCCCTTCTTGTTCATTTACAAACGCGGCAAAGTCACAGCCTGCGCACCAAAAACACCTCAAATTGTTGAAATTGGGTTTGGAAGGAGAGACAGAACTGAGTTTTCCTGGGTGTGTTGTTTCTTTCTGTAGCCGGATCTCTTGTGGGGCTTCATTTTGTCATTAACTGCGTGGATAAAAGCATCTTTGCTTCTAAGATGGGGTCGTCTCTGTTCCTGCAGTACAAAGGTGCAGGGATCAAAGATCTTAACTGCCTTTTTCTCTCCTAGGCCTTGTACCGTGCCCCTGTTTTACTTTTTTCATTCTCTTTTAACTGGGAAACGGAATTAATCGTGGGATCATCTCAGGGAGAAGAACTTGGATGCAGAGGTGCTGCGTGAGCACTCCGAGCTGAAGCCACCTCTCTTTCTCCTCTCCTGCAGGTGTGTTCTTCACCTTTCATACCTTTCACCTGGAGAACGGCCACGACTACCTCCTCATCACTGAGAACAGCAGCTTTGCGCAGCCCCTGAAGCAGCTGACGGGCTCCCGGCTCCCTGCCCCGCTCAGCGCTGGGCTCTTCGGCAACTTCACCGCTCAGATTCGCTTCATCTCAGACTTCTCCATGTCCTACGAGGGTTTCAACATCACCTTCTCAGGTAAGGACAGAGGGTGGGCAGAGACTTCATTCTTTTAAGTTTCCTTCCTGCTTTTCTGCAGCTCTTAGGAATAACCTTGTTGATCAGTGGACGTGCTCTGGGTGGTCGCTCCTCTTGTAAACCCACTAAGTTATTCTGGCATTAACCCACAGGGTGTTTTGCATCTGGAACTGGATGATCTTTCAGGTCCCTTCTAACCTGACCCATTCCGTGATTCTCTTTACCAAGAAATATTCCCATTGCAGTCTCCACGTCACCCAAAACAGCATTTTTTTTCTGACTTGAGCTCCTGCAGATGACTGGATTGAACCCACTGGAGTATTAGGCGTTTGCCACCTTGTCCCTCCTCACGTATTCATCCTTTTTGCTCCATTTCTGGAGTCTGAGCAGGCATCTTGTTGGGATATGCTCATCCCTCTTCCTTCCAGACGCCTGCCTGCTTTGTTTATCAGAGGAAAATTACTACAGCGGTCACGGCGTTTCCATCGTGGGAAGCTGGGACAGATGGGACGGCAACGCTGAGCAATTTGGACATCTTGGATAAGGAGCAAGGCAGTGCCGGTCGCTCCCATTGTCCGTCTGGTCTCTCTTTTTGCTCTTGGCTCATCGCTCCAGTTGGATGCTCGTGCCCTGACCCGGCCTCCCCAGCTGACTTTGCCTGGCTTGGACGTGCCACATGCAGCCTGGACCAGGCTTCCATGGTCCCACCGGCACTGCTGGGGAACTGGAGACAGTGTTTTCCTTTGCTGGGCTCCCTCTAATTGCCTGCAGATGAAAGCAGAGCTCTGGGGCACGCAGGGCATCGAGGGACGCAGGATTTTGCTGAGTGCAGCAGCACTTCTTGCCCTCACGCTGCTGGCAAATGGCTCAGTGAGACTGTGTCTGCTCTGAGATTTCCAGTAAATCAGCCCAGTCCTGCACTTCCTGAACCAAACCGCTTCTGTTTGTAACTCAACAAAATGCTGGTTTCTTCAAGTGAGATTCCAGCTTTGCAGAAGTCGTCAGTGAGGAGCAGCGTGTGTGCGATGCTCTTGTGGAAGGACTGGAGGAAAGACACGGCTGCCTGTGCAGAACAGCCCCTCACGCTTGTAAATAATCCCTTAGCGTGGGTCATCTCTGGGTAGAGTGCACAGGGCGTTGAGCCGCGTCCTTTAACCCAAAGGCTTACAAATAACCGCTCGAGTGTTTGCCTCTCGTTGTTCTCGTTCCAGGCAGCGTCATCTTCTCTGCCCGAGTGCCCCGACAGGCCCTTCCCTAAAACAATCAGTTAACAGACAACAGCTCATCCTATCACTGCCCCGCGTTCCTGTATCTCGGTGAATCTTTTAGTCCTGCAGGCACCAGCTGCGGGTTTTGCCTGCTGGGGTGGAGGAGAAATGGCCGTTTCTGTTGCGGAGCTTGGTGCTGAGGTGCTCGGCGTCCGTGATGGATGGAGCTGTTGCCATAGAGGCAGATAAGATGCACCCAGAGCTGTTTTCCAGTGTCTTTGTTCTGGCCTCTGATGTCGGGGATTTGCGTGTGACGCTCTGTGGAAACTAGTCTGAAAGTTTCCAATTAACTGCGTTTCGACGGAGGAAAAATGGCTTTTTTTGCCTTTTAGAAGATTGCCTCTAATTGCAGCTGCTGTTCTCAGTGTATTTGGAGGTTTCTTTCCTATCTTGGAAACCCACAGTGGCAGTCAGTTCTATTTTTAGCTTTAGTTGTGCGCGCGCGTACTTTGTGCTTTGCAGGTGTGTCATTTTTCAAAAAAATAACCCTCAGAAGAGACTATTTTGAGGTCAGCGGCATGGATTTGGCTATTAGCCACAATGCTGCGTGACCTTTCATTCAGCAGCAGCTTAAAATGTCCTCTTGCTTTCCCCGAGCAAGACGCCGCGTTCATTCATTTTTGGGATTAGTAACGTAGACGCAGCAGAAACCCCATCTGGATCAATTCATCCTCGTTTGACTAAACCAGAGGGAGAAATGACAAATTTCCATGGTGTTTTCTCACCACTGATGTCACTTTCTCATTTGGCTGACAACAGTGACAGAAAAGGAAACCTGTTGAGTTTTGTTTCAGCTTAAATTGTGCTCCTGGCAGCACCCAGGGGGGCTGAGAGCGAAACCCAAGTTGGCCTTGGGGGCTCAAAACAAGGATGAACGTCTGGTGTGGATCCACTGCAGAGCTTGGAAACTCAAAGCTCCCTCCTCATCCCCATGTTCAGGGACTGGGATGCCCTCAACGGGGAGAACGGAGGAGAAGGTGCGACCGTGCCGTTCTGTAAATATCCATCTTGTCCCCTGCAGAATATGATTTGGAGCCTTGTGACGAGCCGGAGGTCCCCGCCTACAGCATCAGGAAGGGCCTGCAGTTTGGAGTGGGAGACGTCCTCGCCTTCTCCTGCTTCCCCGGGTACCGGCTGGAGGGCGCGTCCCGCATCACCTGCCTCGGGGGGAGACGGCGTGTGTGGAGTTCGCCTCTGCCAAGGTGTGTTGGTAGGTGGTCACGTGCTTTCATTTTGCTTGGTTGGTTCCTCTGTGCTGGATCGTTTCGGTGGGATGGGACGGGTGGCAGCGCCCGGGATGGCATCTACCGGCTCTGCGGGCGGTTGGTGCGGGGACTGGGGGGGCAGAGGGAGCTGGAATGGGGTTTTTCAGCCCCGAAGCTGCGTGTGGGACTGGCACTGGAGGTGTTCAAAGCCAGCTTGGATGGGGCTTGGAGCAGCCAGATCCAGTGGAAGCGTTGGAACTGGGTGGGCTTTAAGGTCCCTTCCAATCCCAACCATTCTATGGGACTGGGTGTTTTGAGGTCCCCTCCAATCCCAACCGTTCCGTGATTCTATGAAGGAGCAGCAGCAGCGATGTCCTACAGCAAGAGAGCAGAAAGGAAGACGGATGCTTCAGGCCGTTGTAAAAAGGTTTAATTTAGTGAGTAGGAAACTAGTGAGCGCTCTGCTGCTGCCTGGCTCGCCTGGAGCCGTGAAGGATTCATTCAAACAAGGCAGATCAGGTCTCTTCCCCGTTTTCGCTCAGGCAAAGCCTGCTGGATGGATTTTCCTGATGTGCAATAGTGACCTTTGAGGGTCATTGCAGGTCTGCTTCTCCTTCTGCTGAGCCGTGTCGTGCTGAACACATTTCCCAGCACTGCTTAATGCTCAGGTCGCGGGGTTGCATCCCGCTGCTGTGACAAGCAGCCTCTTCGGGGCATGAATAATAATCAGGTTGCGGAGAAAGCTAATCAGGAGAAGAAAATCAGCGAGAATCATAACAGAGCTTTAAACCTGATCCTCAGGCATCAACGCTAGGTTGGCAACTCCCTCCTGCCTCCGGCTTTGAATTAACATGGTGGGTTTATAATAACGGGTCAGATTCACTGGTGATGTGCGCAGAGCTGGGCTGGCAGGGTGACAGCCTCGTCCACAACGTCCCCGTCGCACAGCGAGATCTCTGCTCGCCCTGGATATCGATGGATATTGCAGACTTGCCCATTAACGTCACAGGAGTTTTGCTTGTTTTTCCCAGACAACTCAGACATTTTGTATTCAATCCCTCTTCTTAATACGGGGCTGGAAAGAGAGCGATTTGTTCCTTTGGTCAACCCGTCTCTCCAGGGTAGGGGATGCTCCCCGCCGACTGCCGCTTCAGACTGGATCCCAGCATCATCCCTGGGTGATCAGTGATGAAGGGAACGTTCTGCTTCTCATACACGGTGAGAGAGGAGGAGAAAGCCTCCTCTGAAGTAACAGAGGAGGAGAAAACCCCCTCTGAAGAAAGAGAAGAGGAGAAAGCCTCCTCTGAAGTGAGAGAGGAGGAGAAAGCCCCTTCTGAAGTACCTCCTCTTCTTCTATCCACTGCTGCTCCCTCCTAACCCTCGTGCTGGAACTGGAGGACCAGCAGGGATGCAGCGTGGGTGCAGGACGCTGCGTTTGCGCTGCGGTGGTTTCACTCAGCTTTGTATGCGGCGAAGGGCTCGTGGAGATGAGGCAGAGCCAACTAATCAGGAAAACTGTTCCCAGGGCGAGTCGGAGAGGCTCCTTCCAGCTGTGTGTGTGCAGAACACCAGGACTCAGAGGAGCAGGGAGGCAGCGTTCTGCAGCTGGAAATCTTTTAGGGTAAATAGGCCAAGGGAACGAGGAGTCGTGGTTTGCTCACGTGGGAGCTGATCAGGGAGTAACGCAGAATCCTGAACACGTGTGGTTCAGGGCAGGTTTACATGTGTTGAGGATTGTGTGTGCGCGCAGCCATCGGGCTGCGATGGTCCCAGGCACGTAGACAAGGCAGCGACTGCTGGCAGCAGGAGTTCTCTGTGGAGGGTGTTTGGAAAGTAGAACCTGGAGCTTTGTGTGAGTTCTGTGGAGTTTTGCTTCATCCCTGTGCTAAAAGCAGGTAAGAGCTCCTTCTGCTGGGATCTCCTGACATCCAAGATAGGTCAAACCTGCGAAGCGCTGGCCTCTGCCTTCTCTCAAGAGGATCGTTCTGCCAGGTTTCGAGTCACGCGAATCTGCTGAATTCAAATTTGGCCAAAAATCAAAAGCTGCTCACACCAGACAGGGTAGAAACAGAATTGGATGTGGTGAAGAAGCAGAAAAACCTAAATGGAAGAGTAACAGAGTACAGGTCAGAGTGAATATCAGGGAAAGGACTCTTGCTTTCATCGTTTCCTTCCTATTTCTTTCTGAAGTGCTGGCCGTGTATAACCTGTCACAGGACATCAACTCAGGGGTGGGAGAAGCCCTTGGAGCACCTCTGGCTCCCGCTGCCCCTCCGGTTCCCTTGGCTGGTGCTGCAGAGCGGTGCCCGCAGCGTTTCCATCCCCGTCCCCAGGCCCTTGTCTTTGGAACAAGGAAGGTCAATTCTGTCTGTGCCGTAATAAAAACCTGAGCCCGCTGTGGTTCTTTTGAGTGACATTTTGGGAGGAAACAGAGAGATGGAAATTTGAGCTGGTTTCTGACCTGAGAGGCAGAAGGAGCGCTGGTTTTCTCTCCTTTCCTAATGGGAACAGATGTAATTGTTGGCTGCGAAGCTGGGAAGGAGAAAATGAAGGGAGCGGGGGACGAGAGGCCCTTTAAAATGCTGTCAGACGATGAGCAGGAGAGCTGAGGGCAGCGTTAACAACAAATGAGGTCAAATTTTGCCGTCTTAGCTTGCAGGAAATTATTTTGGGGGCAGCTTGTGGAATTCAGACACAGTTTTACCATTTTAATTATTTGCAAGTTTTCCTCACGCGTATCTTTCTACACAAAGAGCTTCGGCACTCGCAGCACGTCTATACCAGCAGCCAGGGGTGTTGACTGAATCCCATGGGGTTTATGCGCCATAAATAGGTATAGGATGAGCTTAATGTAAATATGGAAAAGGCTTTTAACTGTTTCAACCTGCTATATTATTTTTTTATTTTCCATCTGGTTCATGAATTGGGAAGGAACGTAAACATCTGTGGCCGTTTGGAGGAGTCACCTGCATGTCTTGCGTGGCTGGAATCTCCACGTGGGTATTAAAATGTGGGTTTGTGTCTCTCCGCAGCTGAATGCGGCTCGTCCGTCACTGGAACTCAAGGCGTTCTGCTGTCCCCCAACTACCCGTTGAACTATAACAACAACCACGAGTGCATCTACTCCATCCAGACCCAGCCGGGAAAGGGGATCCAGCTGAAAGCCAGGACTTTCGAACTGGAGGCTGGAGATGTCCTCAAGGTAATTCTTGTAGCAGTGAAGCTCTGCCGGGCTCCTAGTGAGAGCGAGATCTGAAAGGGAAGGAATTTCTTACAATTTTAATGGAATTAGCTGATTGACCTCATAAGGTGATGATGAGCATCCTTTGCACCTCCATCGTTTGAGGTTTCAGTCTGCAGAGTGATGCTTAAACAGCTTCTGCATCCATTAATAATGTAGATGTCTTTGCCGTATCCGCGCACCTTCTGCTGTGAAGTCTTCCTTGAGATTCAGAGATTGATGGGAATGCCGGGGGTTCTTCCTTTGTAGCTGAACTTCAGTTCTCGTCCGCGTGGTTGTGCAGGGGAAGCCGACAACACGTGAGGTTCTTAGCGCCGGGTTTGTGTTTGCACAGAATCGAGGCCGACGTGTCCCCAAAAAGAGGTTTATTTAAAGGCAGAACTCGAGCTCTTCAGCATTTCCCGCACTCAAGCCTTAGATTAATCTGCATTTACAAGTTTCAGGAGTCTGTATAATGGAAACAAATCCGGGCTGAGTTTCTGTTAACCACAAAGAAATGGGTTTGTAGGAGGCATTAATATTACAAGATGTGTGCTGCTGCGCTGAGCCGTCTTCCAGAGAACGCTGCCCTTTATTCAAGAGCCGTGCTTCTGCGCTGCCAGATAGGTGTAATCCGCATATTTCCAGCTCTCAAATGACAGGAGGGAGAGAGAGATTTGCAGCTAATGCGAAGAAAATATTCCTCGCGAAAGAAATGATGTTCTCTCAACAGGTTTGTCATCAGCTTCTCATCTGCTCCTGAGGAAAGTTACGATCGGTCTCCGGTAGCGAGAAGAAGCTCTTTGTCCTCGTAGAGAATCGCGCTAGCTAAAAGAAAGGGGAAAAAAATCCCACATTTATGTTTTTCTTAAATAATGATGAGGTCAAGGCTTGTCTGTGAGTCACTGTAGGGAGAAAATGCTTTTCCCTGTAGCTTTTGGAAAGAGCGCTTAGCTCTGAAAACAGCCCTGAGTGCTTCGTAAACTCAGGTGGAATGAGAAGGATGCACGTTCTCTGGGGTGGGAATCCTGCTCCTCGGAGTCTTCTCAAGTCAAATTCTTGGTTGGGATAATATCACTGGCTTCCAAGGTGTTGTCTCTGTCCACACTGCAGGATGACTCGATGATCCAGTGGGTCTCTTCCAACCTGGTTGTGCTGTGATTCTCTGATTCTGTGATTTGGTCCCTGAAGCAGCGAGCGAAATCTGTTTTCCATCGCGTGTTTCTTGTTCCTCGCAGGTCTACGATGGCAGCAATAGCTCCGCTCGCCTGCTGGGCTCCTTCAGCCGCTCGGAAATGCTCGGCACCAGCATAAACAGCACCTCCAGCAGCATGTGGCTCGAATTCATCACCAACAGCCAGAACACCAGTAAAGGCTTTGAGCTGCAGTTTTCCAGTAAGGCCCTGGGCTCGTGAGGTGGGAGCCTGAGGTGTAGGGGAGCATTTTTGTGATAGGGTTGCGTGATCGGAGGAAATGGTCCCTTCCACATGTAAATTTTGAGATCTGAAGTGGAATTGGACTCGGGAAGATGATTCTGCAGGCAAACCTTCTCTGTTGTGAATGGTTTGGACTCAATGATCTGGTCGGTCTCTTCCAACCTGGTTGTTCTATGATTCTATGGATGAGGCAGTGATGATGCAAAACCTTTATATTGAAGCTGAGATACCAGATCTCAGGCATTTGATTCAAATATTAATTAAAAGTATTAATTTTCAATGTGATTTTTTTTTTCTCTTCAGCAAATGATTTTAAGAAGAAAACACTAATCTAATCCTGTGTTAATAGCTCCCGGCTGTTAAATATCTGATGCAAACGGTTGCTCTTTCTCCTGCTCCAGGCTTTGAACTTATTAAATGCGAGGACCCTGGCATCCCGCAGTTTGGCTACAAGGTCCGTGACGAGGGCCACTTTGCCGGCAGCTCCGTGTCCTTTAGCTGCGACCCCGGCTACACGCTGCGAGGCAGCAGGGCGCTGGTCTGCCTGACGGGCGAGCGGAGAGCTTGGGACCAACCCCTGCCGACCTGTGTAGGTGAGACAACTCTTGCTTTTCAAACGTGCCCTAGCAAGGGTTTTGCTAGCGAGTGTCGCACCGAGCACCCTTTCTTCTTCCTTTGCTCATACGTGTGATGCTGATCGCATCCATCTGCATTAACAGAGACCTTGATAACGATGAGGAGGGGGANGCGCTGGTCTGCCTGACGGGCGAGCGGAGAGCTTGGGACCAACCCCTGCCGACCTGTGTAGGTGAGACAACTCTTGCTTTTCAAACGTGCCCTAGCAAGGGTTTTGCTAGCGAGTGTCGCACCGAGCACCCTTTCTTCTTCCTTTGCTCATACGTGTGATGCTGATCGCATCCATCTGCATTAACAGAGACCTTGATAAGGAGGAGGAGGGGGAGGCCCAGGTTGCCCAGAGCAGTGGTGGCTGCCCCATCCCTGGAGGGGCTCAAGGGCAGGTTGGATGGGGCTTGGAGCCCCTGATCCAGTGGGAGGTGTCCCTGCCCATCACTTGGGGTTGGAACTAGATGATCTTTAAGGTCCCTTCCAACCCAAACCCTTCCATGATTCTATGATAATGGTGCAGGCTGAGAGCACTGATCTCTTCCAGCCTTCTGCGGGCAGCAGCCCTAACATGAAACGCTGTGCTCCGAGCGCAGATCTGACAAGGTTTCTTGCTTCACTGCCAGGAGGCTACAGCTTTTCCAGTCCTCGTCCTTTCACTCGGATGTGTTAAGCAGAGTGGCACTTTCTGATAATGGCAGACGTCACCCTGTGTCCAGGCGCCTGACAGTTCCAAGTCGTGTTTATTTGAGAGCTACATGACATCTGATTCCGGATCCTCAGACATTTTAATTCCCTCGGTCTTATCTTGGCTAAGCCCTGAGATCCCTGTTACCTGTAGCTCTCCAGAAGGGTTTCTTCTTGCTTGGAAAATTCTTATTCTAAGCTCTGTGTATCCAAACAAAGTGCTGTTAGTCTGTTACTTGACAACTTCATAATTAGCCGGTGTTTGCGGCACACGATGCGTTTCTTACAGACTTTGTCCTCTGAGAGATCTCTTCAACCAGAAAGCTGCTTTTGTGGTTAGAGGTGCTGTGCTCAGACACTGGCAGACTCTGTTCCCTCATCAGTTAGAACCATTCTAAGGGCTGGGAGAGCTGGGGATGTTCAGCCTGGAGAAGAGAAGGCTCTGGGGAGACCTTAGAGCAGCTTCCAGTGCTGAAAGGGGCTCCAGGAAAGCTGGGGAGGGGCTCTGGGTCAGGGAGGGCAGGGAGAGGAGGAGGGGGAATGTTTTTTAGCTTAAAAAGGGGAGATTGAGATGAGATCTTAGGGAGAAATGTTTTGCTGTGAGGGTGGGGAGGCCCTGGAACAGGTTTCCCGGGGAAGTTGTGGCTGCCCCATCCCTGGAGGGGTTCAAGGGCAGGTTGGATGGGGCTGGGAGCCCCTGATCCAGTGGGGGGTGTCCCTGCCCAGGGCAGGAGGTGGAACTTGATGGGCTTTGAGGTCCCTTCCAACCCAAACCATCCTGTGATGACTGAGATAAGAAGAATTTGAGTACTGCAGGATGCTGGCAGGCGCTGCCTTTACTCTCTGCAAAGTCAAAAAGGTGGAGGGAGGCTTTGACAGCCTGTCAGGTGACGGGGACGCGCACAGGAGTGCAGGATTGTTCCAGTAACTCAAGTCTTTTAGCTGAATTAAATCACTTTCTTTATCTTTGTTTCGTGGGCTTTAAGAATCTCTTTTAAATGGCAAGAAATACTCCCAGTTGTATTCGTGGGACGAGATTTGCATTGTTGCCAAGCGAGAACCGGAATATGTCGTGAATCTTCTCGCTAACCCATGTGTTTNGCTCCAGGCTTTGAACTTATTAAATGCGAGGACCCTGGCATCCCGCAGTTTGGCTACAAGGTCCGTGACGAGGGCCACTTTGCCGGCAGCTCCGTGTCCTTTAGCTGCGACCCCGGCTACACGCTGCGAGGCAGCAGGGCGCTGGTCTGCCTGACGGGCGAGCGGAGAGCTTGGGACCAACCCCTGCCGACCTGTGTAGGTGAGACAACTCTTGCTTTTCAAACGTGCCCTAGCAAGGGTTTTGCTAGCGAGTGTCGCACCGAGCACCCTTTCTTCTTCCTTTGCTCATACGTGTGATGCTGATCGCATCCATCTGCATTAACAGAGACCTTGATAAGGAGGAGGAGGGGGAGGCCCAGGTTGCCCAGAGCAGTGGTGGCTGCCCCATCCCTGGAGGGGCTCAAGGCCAGGTTGGATGGGGCTGGGAGCCCCTGAGCCAGTGGGAGGTGTCCCTCTTCATGGGAGAAGTGGAACTGGATGAACTTTAAGGTCCCTTCCAACTCAAACCCTTCCATGATTCTATGATAATGGTGCAGGCTGAGAGCACTGATCTCTTCCAGCCTTCTGCGGGCAGCAGCCCTAACATGAAACGCTGTGCTCCGAGCGCAGATCTGACAAGGTTTCTTGCTTCACTGCCAGGAGGCTACAGCTTTTCCAGTCCTCGTCCTTTCACTCGGATGTGTTAAGCAGAGTGGCACTTTCTGATAATGGCAGACGTCACCCTGTGTCCAGGCGTCTGACAGTTCCAAGTCGTGTTTATTTGAGAGCTACATGACATCTGATTCCGGATCCTCAGACATTTTAATTCCCTCGGTCTTATCTTGGCTAAGCCCTGAGATCCCTGTTACCTGTAGCTCTCCAGAAGGGTTTCTTCTTGCTTGGAAAATTCTTATTCTAAGCTTTGCGTATCCAAACAAAGTGCTGTTAGTCTGTTACTTGACAACTTCATAATTAGCCGGTGTTTGCGGCACACGATGAGTTTCTTACAGACTTTGTCCTCTGAGAGATCTCTTCAACCAGAAAGCTGCTTTTGTGGTTAGAGGTGCTGTGCTCAGACACTGGCAGACTCTGTTCCCTCATCAGTTAGAACCATTCTAAGGGCTGGGAGAGCTGGGGATGTTCAGCCTGGAGAAGAGAAGGCTCTGGGGAGACCTTAGAGCAGCTTCCAGTGCTGAAAGGGGCTCCAGGAAAGCTGGGGAGGGGCTCTGGGTCAGGGAGGGCAGGGAGAGGAGGAGGGGGAATGTTTTTTAGCTTAAAAAGGGGAGATTGAGATGAGATCTTAGGGAGAAATGTTTTGCTGTGAGGGTGGGGAGGCCCTGGAACAGGTTTCCCGGGGAAGTTGTGGCTGCCCCATCCCTGGAGGGGTTCAAGGGCAGGTTGGATGGGGCTGGGAGCCCCTGATCCAGTGGGGGGTGTCCCTGCCCATGGCAGGAGGTGGAACTTGATGGGCTTTGAGGTCCCTTCCAACCCAAACCATCCTGTGATGACTGAGATAAGAAGAATTTGAGTACTGCAGGATGCTGGCAGGCGCTGCCTTTACTCTCTGCAAAGTCAAAAAGGTGGAGGGAGGCTTTGACAGCCTGTCAGGTGACGGGGACGCGCACAGGAGTGCAGGATTGTTCCAGTAACTCAAGTCTTTTAGCTGAATTAAATCACTTTCTTTATCTTTGTTTCGTGGGCTTTAAGAATCTCTTTTAAATGGCAAGAAATACTCCCAGTTGTATTCGTGGGACGAGATTTGCATTGTTGCCAAGCGAGAACCGGAATATGTCGTGAATCTTCTCGCTAACCCGTGTGTTTCTTCCAGCTGAGTGCGGGGGGACGATCACAGGAGAATCGTCGGGACGGATCCTCTCTCCTGGCTACCCAACACCCTACGATCACAACCTCAATTGTATTTGGACAATAGAAGCAGATGCCGGCTGCACAATAGGGTGAGTCAGGCTTGGGTTATCGCAGCTCGGGTTTGATTCCATCTGCAGCTTATTTTTTTCCAGAAGGAAATCCAGAGTTCTACAAGGCAAACAGAGAGAATTCCCTTTCACTTGGAGCTTCCCAATCCCACGTGTTTAACTGTCAGCGCCCTTTTATCTTCACCGTGGCTCCCTCGCTGCGTTAGCTCTCGTCATCTCTTCAGTGGAGACTGTTGACCGCATTTTGCTCTGTGGTCCTTTCAGTCATAGGAGGTAGATCTGGTTCAGTATTTTAATTTTTACTTAGTGCAGAAGCTCCCTCCGTTAGCTCTGCTCTTCAGCGGGGTTCAATAACAGATGGTTATTGTAGGAGCAAGGCCAACACGGCTTAATTCCTGCACCCAGGTGAGATCTCCTATTTTAATTTTTTTTCTCATTCTCCTTTAAAACATTCTGGAGGACCTGAAGGGTTTCATAGGACGATATAGACGTGAGACTCCTCTCCATCCCCACCAAAAGCCTCAGAGGCTGCCTCATCCAAGGCTTCTTCAGCAAGTGAACTTTACACACACGTAATCCTCGTCTCCTCCTTGAAGAGCACTCAGCCGAGTGGAGCTTGTGTCTGCAGGATCAGCCAGAGGCTTGGAAGAGGCCAGGGCTGAGAGGGCCCGGTGCCAGGCAGGGCTGAGGCAAAGCACCGTGTGACCCTTCCTTCCATCAGAAATGAAAACTCCCTCCTCCTGCTCCTTTATTTTGGCAGCTCAGCCAGAACAGATGATCTCCCAAGTAGTTGAGAGCACATTCTCAGCAACTTCATTTTTATGGTAATCCATCGGGAAAATAATCCTCTTCACGCATTGTATAAAGCCATCATTTATAACTTACATTAAAACTAATCACCAAGGTTTTTTGGATAAAGCTGTGTCTGCGCAGGATGAGGGGAAGGAGAGGAAGACAGAAAAATCAGCCTGTGCATCGTTGCTGGGAGAGCTGCAGGGTTGCACTTGGAGAGAGGATTAATTCTGTGCGTGTGCAAACACACGCGTGCACGCACACCTGAGATTGCAACTGAAATGACTTGGTTATCTGTGAGTCTTGGGAGAGAAAGAAGTGATTGGAGGTTTACTGGGAAATAAGTAAAAGTTGCCTTCGAATAGAGCTTGTGGAGCTAGGTGCAGAGAGGTTTTGTTCTCCAGCACNTGAGGGGAAGGAGAGGAAGATAGAAAAATCAGTCTGTGCATCGTTGCTGGGAGAGCTGCAGGCTTGCACTTGGAGAGAGGATTAATTCTGTGCGTGTGCAAACACACGCGTGCACGCACACCTGAGATTGCAACTGAAATGACTTGGTTATCTGTGAGTCTCGGGGGAGAGAAAGGAGTGGGGAGCTTTTTACTGGGAAATAAATAAAACTTCCCTTCGAATAGAGCTTGTGGAGCTGAGAGCAGTGAAGGGGCAGAGAGGTTTTGTTGTCCAGCAGTGATCTCTGCGGTACCAGAGCTCAGCGATGTTGCTCATCCTGGTGTGATGGGTGGTGCTTATCGACAGGTTCCATGCTTCACCGTCTCGTCTAGAAATCTGATTGAGAATATTGGCGTGTTTCAGTTTGCTTCCGTGGAAATCTCTAGAGGTGTAACAGCTTCTAAGTTCAGGAACCCCCTGCGGGCTGGAGGGAGGCAGCGAGCAGCCCTGTTAGCGTGGGAGCCCCCGTGGCTGCGGTGCCGGCGCCTCAGGCTGCGTTTCCACGGCTGAGACCATCTCCAGATTGGAGCCCAGCGTGTTGCACGGCAGAGCTGAGCTGGGGAGGACACAGCTTGGATGGGAAATGTTGGCAGAACGAGCTCCAGGTTGGTTGGTGGAGATGTGAAGGTGCTTTCTGAGGAACTGGGACTGAACAGCTCGCCAGAGCTTGTGTAGAGTGTCCTCTCCTCTCTGCTCCTGCTAAGCTGGAAGAACTTCCCCTCTGTCATGTATGTGTTCATAGAAAAGCAATTTCCTAATTATCTCTTTGCTGCATTTTCACACGTGCAATCAGGAATGTCAGAGTGCAGCAGTAAAACTCTCCTCCTGCGCTAAACCAGAGTCTCTGCCTTGTCTTAAACAAAACCCTGCTGGGAGAAGGCTCAGGCTGATCGAGGGATCGTGCTGCTTGGTTACAGATGGACCTGTTGAATAGATTGTTTTGCTCCAGAGCGCACCAGTTCTCTTAATAAGATCGGGGAATTGAGTTGCTGAAGGGAGCTGTGGTTCCAGGGGAGCTGGCGGCGAGCTCTCCCGGGCAGTGGCAGTTCCAGAGCGTCCCACACCCCGGCCAGTCTCTGTGAGCATCGTCCTGCTTCTGAGAGCTTCAACAATGAGTTTTCTTGGGAGTTTTGGCCAGCTAGAACCAGCTTGGGCTAACTAGAACCCAAATAAACTTTGAGTCAGGGCAGGGCAGCAGTGGAGAGTGCTGCTGCTGTGATCCACCCGTCCTTTCCTTGAGTCTGGCTTGTTTTCTCTTTGCTCAAGGTCTCTGCTAGGGGTAGATTTACGATTCAGCTCTTTTGGTTTCTGTCGGATTCTATGGGCATCATTTTGTTGCTGAGTACTTTGCAGTGGGGGATTATTTTTTTCCCCTCTTTTATGGTTCCACCTGATTTATTTATGTTTGCCCCGGATAAATGGGAAAGCAGCCAAGCGAATGATTCCTTGTTTTCCTCCATGGGCTGTCAGGGCTTTAAGCGCAATACCCGATTGTTTTATTCGTTGCAGATTTTTCCCAGTGCAGTTTATAGATTCCTGTCTCTTTTTCACACTAGCGTGTTTCAGGTTACCCCGTCTTAGCCCGGATCCAGCGTGTCAGGTAGTGTTTCCCCTGTGATAACGCGGCGATGAAAAACAGGCAATTAAATGCCTTCGGTTGGCATTTGGAATGCAGGAGGGCAAGGGGCTGGCCCGTGATGCAGCGCAGCCGGGAGCTGATGGCTCCCCTGGGTGTGACGGTGAGAATCAGAGAATCACAGAACAACCAGGTTGGAAGAGACCCACCGGATCATCGAGTCCAACCATTCCCACCCGTGCCTTTTAACACCTCTTTAAACACCTCTTTAAACCTTCTATGTTTATCACAGAATCCCCAGGTTGGAAGAGACCCACCGGATCATCGAGTCCAACCATTCCCATCAATCACTAACCCATGTCCCTCAGCACCTCGGCCACCCGGCCCTTAAACCCCTCCAGGGAAGGCAACTCAACCCCCTCCCTGGGCAGCCTCTCCCAGAGCCCAATCACCCTTTCAGTGAAGAATTTTTTCCTAATGTCCATCCTGACCC
>WAAB01007752.1:0-18082 GCA_013389865.1 Piaya cayana | reverse complement strand
AAAAAAAAATAAAAGCAAGAAAGTTTGATTTATTCAGCTTTACAGCTAATTGATTTAATGCATGCCAGGTATGTCAGTTTTACTGGGAACTTTGGAAGTTTTCATTTTTATTTCACAATGCCTTTCATTTCTTCAAGAAGTAAATTTCTAACATGCAATGATCATTTTAGTCATGCTTCAGAACGACATTTCTACAGAATTAGGATGCAACTCCTACTGAAATTAACCCTTGCCTGAATCCTGGGAATAACTCTCAGCCTTAAGGAGCAAATGCCACATATAATAAGAAGCCTCTGATCATGAGCAGCAAAATTTAAGTGACTCGGTTGTAAGTGAGCAGTAAGACCTAGCAGAGTGAAAGGCATTTGTGGAGTGGATTGTGGGCACAATTAATGATTCTTAGTGTTGGCTGCTTGTGTTCATTGTGCCATGAAGTGGCAGAGTTCGCAGAAGCGCAGGGTGGAGAACAGTGTGTGGATAAGACCTGAAAATACATATCCATAACCAGTATATGACAACGTGAAGAATTCCCTGTTGACTGAACTGTATTTTTTTCATAGTACTGGAGAACACTAAACCTGGGGAAAGAGCATAAATTCTAACTTCTGCAAGAGAAAAAAAAATTATCTTAAAGCTTAGAAAAACACTGAATCAGAGAGTCAGAAATACAAACTTGGATTCATCTGACAATGGCAGAGTGTATGCCTGAGCTCAGGCTTCTGAGCTATAAGAATTGAGTCTGTGGAAATATGGGGAAGACTTCTCTAATAAAGTGTAGTTGCATAAAACAAGGTGACACTCTTAGATATATTGACTGTTTCTCAACAGAGGGAGTTTAGAGTTAATTTGTGAAATGCTGAAACCAATATTTTACAAGTGTCTTTGCACATGCAGAAATCCATGTGTTGTCAGATGAATTCCACTCTGTGCAGTACACACAGACTAGTAATAGTAGTAATAATAATAATAATAATAATAATGTTTTGCTTTTCTTTTAGTCCGTAGATAACATGGCAAACATTTTCAAGAGCAGCTTGTATTTTAATTTAATATATACCATACTCAACCTGAGACACTTTAGAGTCTTAATCATCAGTGAGTGGAGACCATTGTCTATTGAAAGTCCATTTAAGGCATTTTCAAGAAGATTTCCAAAATCAAAGAACCCCAACTCAGCAGTCAAATGGCTAATATGTGTAGATATAGATGAAAAATGTCCAGAATTCTTCAGGTGCCTTGTAGGTTTGCACAGAAACCCAGTTAAGAACGTAAATACACAGTCAAATGAGTTGCTGGAATCTGAAACTACTACCAACTTTGTGCAGCTATGTAATGTGTGAAGATTTTCCCTGTAATTTCAGTTTCATATAACCAAAAGAAGGTCTTTCTATTTGAACTTTCATAGCAAGGGATTGGTTTAATCTTAAAAAATAGCTAAGCAAGTGTTCCTAGAAAATAATTCCATCACTTGTTATGCATTTTTTAAGGACTCAAGGTCTATGTTTGATGTGTGGGGACAGTGAGAAGGTTTAACCTTTTCTCTCTTAATCCCCTTGTGATAATGAACAGAGGAAATATTTCCCACTATCACCTCAATTCCTGTCAAACTTCAACCTCTCTCTGGAATTAATTAGGTATATGATTTGCCCCAGACTGTTAGTATATTTTCAGGGGAGATGGTCAGACATCTGTTGTTGATGGGACAGTATGACACAGACAGGTATCTGGACTGCTGTAGCCCAGTGGAAGCAATGATGTGCACTGTTTTCAGCATCAGCAATTTGTATTTGCCATTGCAAGTCTCTACATTTTAACGTTAGCTAGTTCCTTCATATGGAAAGTTTTGAAAAGCACGTCAGACTGAAATCAGGGTTTTTTTCACATTTTTGGATTTGTAGAAATTTAAGAAGTTGATGGTCCCTCTTGCGTCTAGTCGCTCAAGAAAAAAATTTGATGATTCTGACAAGATGAAATGTATCATTCAGCATTATTTTGTTTTACTTTATTTAATAAAAGTACACAGTCCATGTAAGTATTACTTTAATTGGAAAAGGAGTCAAGGTTTTTTAGCAAACCTTCATGGCAGGAAAGCTCTCTTTGTCTCTGCTTTACATCAGAAAGTGATAAAGTTTTCTATCCTTTAACTATTCTTTAACTTTTTGGCCCCTTCTTTTACAACAGGTTGCTTCTCCTATAGCTATTGCCACTCACAAGACCTACTGCAAGGTGTTGATGACAATTCCTGGAAACATCTTATAATAGATGTATTTTTTAGCCAAACCAAAAACAGTGCTACTGTCCTTTCTAGGGATGATACTCACCCCAGGAGACATTAAAATCCTTCCTGAAGAGCAAACATCTACCTCCAAAATAGGCTAGAAAGTACTAGAGATTAGATGTCTTGAAAACTTCCCTAAGGGACGTCTTTGGGTGCTGTGACTTTGCAGAACACTTCCATTCAATGAACAAATTGCATTCACATTTGTGCCCAGGAGACACAAAGAAACGTCTCTAGTGAAGACTGATCTTACAAAGGGACGTCTACATTGAGGATTTCTGCATCCCTGTAGAAAGGTTCAAAGGCAGTGAGGCTTTGCATGTCTGTATATTCCCAGGAATGGTTGACAAACCCTCAGCGTTTCCTCTTTGACAGCAGGGAGGCCTGAGAAAATAAATTCTTCTACCTTCTCCACTGCCAGAATAAACAAATTACTAAATAGAGCTTATCAGAAACTGAAGGAAATTGGACACCTTTTTGTTATAATTNGTAACAGGGGGGTGAGGGTTGGGGGAAGGGAGAGGGACTGTGGACACTGTGGGGGTTTGGGGGAGAGTTTTGACTCAAACCATCACAACTACGCTCCCTGATAAAGAACCCTCCCTCTGCTTTCCTATAGAATCATAGAATCACCAGGTTGGAAGAGACCCACCGGATCATCAAGTCCAACCATTCCTATCAAACACTAAACCATGAGCCTTAGCACCTTGTCCACCTGTGCCTTAAACACTTCCAGGGAAGGTGAATCAACCGCCTCCTTGGGCAGCCTGTTCCAATGACCCTTTCTCAGAAATTATTTTCCTAATGTCCAGCCTAAATCTCCCCTGGTGGAACTTGAGGCTATTCTGTCTTGTTCTGTCCCCTGTCACTTTGGAGAAGAAGCCATTACCCTCCTCTCTACAACCTCCTTTCAGGTAGTTATGAGAGCAATAAGGTCTCCACTCAGCCACCTGTTTAAGTACTTAAAGGCTGCTATAAGGTCTCTCTACAGCCTTTTCTTCTCCAGGCTGAACAAACAGAACACTCTTAGCCTGTCCTTGTAGGTGAGGTGTTCCAGTCCCTTTCCCTGTTCTGTTTACAAAATGTATATGACTTTCTTTAACAGACTTGTCAGTTCCTCTATTAACTAGACAACCTTTGAAATGGGTACATGATCTGGGTATCCTCTCTAAGTTTTTGGGTTTTCCACTCTTCTCTTTCTTCAGCCCTGTTTTGTCCTCAGTAAGATTTGTCTGATTTTAGATACTCTGCATCAAAGTGAAAAGTATCAGCAGTACTGAAGCGTCCATTTTCTTGTAACATCATCATTACTGAAGAAATGTGATGTTATTTCTTTGGCTTCACAGGCATGTCTTCAGGGGCTATTTTTGAAAGATGGTGGTGGCAATGACTTCTCTCATCTCCACTGTGAGCTCACTTAGCACAGGATAATCAGCCATTCTCACGTGGTCATAATTGGGAAGGACTTGAGATTATGGACCAGCTACTGCCCTTCCCTTGACCAGCTGTCTTGCTGAGCAGTGCTGTCAATTATCATGGTGGGTCATCTGCAAAAACCTTAAGAGTTGCTTTTTGTCAGCTGAACAACAGATTTTGGTGATCTGAAGACAATCTCCATTTAGACATCGATGATTCTGCAAATCAATCAAGCTGGCAACTACAGCATCTTAATGAATCAGTAAGTACTATCATGAATCACCACATATTCCCATTAACCATAGACTGTTAATTAGCTGTGACCTCTTTGTGGCATATGTACAGATATCTCTTTTCCAGACTACTCTCCTAATAATACTGCTTTCTGATGGAGCATCATTGATTTGTGGGGGTGTCCAAATCTCTCCCCATTGAGTGCGAACAGTGTATCAAAACCAGGACAACTTGTCGTAACCACAGTCTTTTGAGACCCTAAGCCTTCACCAATTACTTGGCTGTTTGTTTCTATCCTCCAAGAAAAACTTCCTAATGTAAATGTATTTGAAGGCAAGACAGCAGAAGGGAATGCAAGATTCCATGGTTTGAGCTTACATCTGTATAATTTACTAAATATGGAAAAATACTGATCTGAACTGGCTACCAAACATACCTCATCCAGTTTCTTATCTTACCAAGGCTGGCACTTGACAGCCTTCCTGGAAGCACAGGAACAACCTCAGAATGAAACAGAAATGGGAGTTAATCTGCTTTCCCCTATACTTATTAGTTTGAAACAGATTTCTGTTACTGAAGTCCGAAGCTTAGGATCTCCTCACCTTTCCCAAATACTGCTAGCATTTAGTATTATTATTACCCTAGTTATTCTTGCTAGTTTAATACCGTATTTAAACATCTCAAGTCGATTTTGGAGGGAGTGTGGATGGAAATGTGAGAGCTTTATTTATTTTTAATAAGGATAAGCTGAGACACTAGAAACCAACTGTATTTTCCCAGTTTTTGTATAAGTCCCCAAGCGTCCTCCTACCACCGTCTTACAAACTCAGACTGACACAGGGCTGATAAATTGACAGAAAGTATCAAATGTCAGCTAGGGCTCTGATTCCCTCTGGAAGCTCTTGGGAACAAAGTATGAACAGATTGTTCATGCCAGAATACCTCATTATTTTAAGCAAATTGACTTTCTTATTGACTACATTGAAAGGTTGTACACTAGTTATAATTACCAGTTCTACTTAATTTTCTTTTATAAAAAGGTCTGTACTCTCTACTTGACAGTATTATTTTGATTAACCTACTTTTTGCCCCACGAGGCCATTTAATATTTAAAAAAGAATGTCTTGATTGTATAGATGTATTGCACATGCACACGATTATTGTGCTATAATCACCCATATCTAATCTGAATGGTGAAGTGCATTATGTTACAGTTTGCAATGAACTATGAGATTTTGTAGAGATGTTAAGGTTAACAGTAATATACACATTAAAAATAAAAAAGTCTTACAACTGCAGGAATACAAAGAGCATTTTGTGCAATCTACCATAAAATACAACAGTGTGATTTGAAGTAAGAAGATTAAAGGATTTTTTTCACGCCCCTTGATTTTAGTTCGTGACTATTTTATGATCGCTATATTTGGCTGATTTTTTTATTGTTAATAATAATACGATATATTATTTTTTACATTCTTTCCTCTGTTGCTTTCAAATCCAACTTTCACCCCTCTCAAGTTTCAAGATGACAGAGTAATGTGAACTGACTACAGTTTGGCCTGCTCATATATGGTCAAGGTAATTGTTGGAAAAAGCTTCTTGGTTTTCTGAGCGATGAGAAAAGGATTGAAAAGAGCCTGCTGATGCAGAAACATCTACCTGGAATGAGGGCCAGTGAAATGTCACTTGTAATCCCATTAGAGTGATCCTGGTTGGCTGCCCCACACTGCCCTGAGGGAAGCACTTGGTCTCCACATAGTTCATTGAAAAATAGTGGGAAAAAATGATGACTGGTTCAATGAAAATGATGCTGTCAAGGGTCTAAAGACAAACATTGTACTCTCCTGTGTTCTTTTTTTTTAAAAAAAGAGAATATTTTTTTTCTTCTAGATTTTTCTTTCCTTATAATCTTACATAGTTGTGGGACTCCCTGCTGGTCTTAGAGTCCAGTTTTGATGCTATTTCAGATTGGTCTTTCAAACCAAGAAATTCAGAAATAAACTTTAATATCCTGCACATATCAACTTTTCCTTGACACATTAACAAATCTCTGTGAAATACTGTTTTACAATGACATATGACTCTGTAAAAGTGACTTCTTATTCAGATATTGAACCTTACTATATTTGTCCTTTTGACAGGAAAAAGACTCAGTATGATTAGATGCAGAAAGTCAAAAGGGAAGATCAAATTCAAATATATTCTCATCATTAGAAAGGTAAAGTCAAGTCTGCTTGCAGAACCTTTATTATTGGTAATGAGGCAAGCGACAAGAAGAACCCTGTTTGGTTTTCAGATCACAGGCAAGTGTTTGCAAGTGGGAGAAGAGAAAATAAGCATCCTTTCACTCATAAAGTGAGAAAATTGCATCAGGAATCTATTGGTAGAAGACATATAGGAACCTACAATGTTATTTTTCTGTCATTTTTCAAACTACAAACACTTTTTGGGAGCTCCAGTCAGAGTCTGAAGGAATGATCTAATGGAACACATTCATCATGGAGCTGTTGTGCTAGGGAATGAGCGACCACAATTAGTATGACCCTAAGATGCTTCAGAATAAAATTTCTTAGATTTACAGTGAGTGTATGAAAAAATGGTAGGTTGCTTTTTCTGCTGCAAGAATGATTATCTCCCCCCAGAAAAATGAAAAAAGACCCGAGTATGTCCTGTTTAAGCAAAAGATTAACTGAAGACACAGGGTTGTCATTGAGATGCCAGAGATCTGTAGCCACTGTGCTAGAGTAGATTTAAGAAACACATTATTTTTCTGGAACTATTTTGCTACAAAGTCTAAAAGCGAAATGTAGGGAAATTATTACTTTCCAGTAGTTTTTTAATCAAATTGATACAAAATGATAAGTATTCTATTTTAATAATGTGTCTGTACTTGGTTTAACTTAAGGAGTAGGCTGATAGGAAACGTGTGAAGTGCAAATCTACTGGTACTTAATTATACACACTCCAAATATGGGGGTTATATAGAAATGTAGGGTAGATACAAAGAACATTGTAGGCAAATAAATTGATTTATATTTAAAAGTTAGGTTATGGGATGTCATCATTCAGTGACTGTCTAGTTCAACAGGTGCATAATGCCACTATTTGCAGAAAGTTATTTTGCTTAGGTTATTTCTCAGTAGCTTGTTATTCTTTTTAATCAGATCAGAAATACCACATGCAGTTATTTACTGTGGTCTGAATAGTTATCTACTGTATAAATTCCATGTAAACTACTGGGACAATGTCCTAGCTTCTTCAGGTCCCCAGGCTGGTAGGTCCATGAATAATGCCTTTAACTCACATTGACATGAGTGGACTCCTCACAGAAAGCAATTTTATACCTACATCTATATTTTAAACTTATTGAGTTTCTTATACATATGTTTTACAATTTATTGATCCCCCGGTCAATACAGTTGAAAGCATCTAGAGAGCAATCCAGCTCACCTGAAAGCAGACAAAACTAAGTTGCTTAAACGTAGGTTTCTCGTGCCACCTGGTACACCTTTGAAGATCTGAGGTGCATTACAAGTCTGGCTCACATAACACTATATACATGATCCTCAGAGATTTTTGTAGGTGTCTCTGATGGACAGGACAGATGCCTGACTCCATCCCAAGTAGCACTATATGCCTATTTAAGGGCAGTTATATTGAATCCCACAGTCATGATGACTATAATAGAAGCTTAAGTTCCTAACTTACATGTAATACTTGTAGATCTCTACATTTGAGTATCTTGACCTGAGTTGGATCCTACTCGCCTTCTCAGGCTCATGAAGAATCTGAATTCTGAAATCCCAAATGGACAAAAAGGTTTCTCTGTATCTTTTAAAAGTGGGGTTTTGTTTTTGGAGAGGGTGTTCAGGCACATCTTTTTGGCTATTGTAGGAGCCTGGCATCTACCTGGTTGGATTTGTAGCCCAGGGAGCAGGCAATAGCATGCAGTGCATTGAAAGGTCTATACCAAAAATGTCCTAAATCCTACCTGTTCTTCTGAGTTTGAGTACTATCATGTATTATGAAATAGCATTACTAATGTTAAAATGTGTTCTGGTATTGCAATGTTATGTGTTAAACAAATATACAAATACTTGAAGCATATAAGAGCAAGTGCTCCTTACTTCATGTACAAGAATTTATTGTCATCAAGAATGCCATACTGCTTTATTAGTTGTATCTATCTCTATATATAAATATATAGAGGTATGGTCATGTATTAAAAAAAAGAGGTTTGTGCGTGTGTAGTAGGTATAACTATATGTTATCATTGTTACAAGCAATGAAACGCTAACATAAAAAAAATTCTCTGCAGAAGCATAATGGAGCACTAATAAATCAGCTTAGTGCAATTCATTATGCCCGCACTTTGGTTTTTCAGCAAGACAGCACTGCTCTGTGCACTTAAAATGTTAACAAGGGAATGGTGCTTTTACTACAGCTGTGGTCCAAAATCATGTGTGCAGAGAAGTAGTTACATAACTCAGCTCCGGGTGGCCTGTGCATTCAAGCTCTAATGAATCCATCTGTGCTTTCCTACCTTTGCGTCTGTGTTATACCCACACCTGTTGCTTTCAGAGAGGTAGAGCCAGCATGTTAGAAAACAGAGAGCGAGAAATGTGAAGTTTGTGATAAACCTCTCGGAGGTTTCTAATTAACCTTCTTTCACGTGGAACCTCTTTCATGAACATATGTGAACATAAATGCACTTTGCATGCAGAAAGATGGAATTCTGTTGCGTGTCTGTGCCTGATGTTATTAATGGTAGACATGGGTACACTGCTAACCTTTGGAGTTCTCAAATCCTTGCTGTGCTTTGCAAGCCATGTATATCACGGCAAGCACTGTGTTACCCGCTCTGTCAAAGCGGCTCAGCTTTGCTATGAAGATATAGCCTCAGTGGGAGAAAATTAAGGTCATTTCCATCTTTGAATGTTGAGAATGGCAGCAGGAATAGCAACAGAGTATATACCATGGTTATGAGGATGTTTTCTGCCTGCAGGGATGTGGGCTATTTCACTTACTTTCTTAAATGGCCACCAGACAGTAACAACTTCTGACTGATTTGTAGCTGTTGAGACTCAAGATATCAATTTATTGAGTAGCCTGGTTCCATGCATTCGTAAATCTGGTATGTTATAAGCAACTAAAAAATGCCTGAAATACATTTTTAAAAAAAATTTATTTTATTTTTTTGTTCTTTCTGTGGCATCAGTGTCGTTTCAGAGATGGTAAAACTAGGGGTATTCCAGGGTTTGGAAATGCAGAAATTCCCTTTGTATTCAAAGCATTGCACAGACCACAAAAAACTTAATATACCATAATGGCATTTCATTATGGGTACTTTACCATTGCACAATAAGTGTCTCGAGCGCTGCCTTTATACTTGTATTTTTGTCAAGAATTCTGACCTTGCTTTTTAGTTCCAGCTCAGGAGCTGGATCAGGATAGTGGAACATAGTCCACCAAAAGAGTAATATATGGTAAAAAAAATTCTCTCTTCAGGAACTGTGTGACTGAATTGGTCAGAGATAACCAGGCTCAGGAAAAAAGTGCGTTTCTGTCAGGAAAAAGTTAGAAAGTATTAGATATATGTCTGGACTAGTATAAACATTTTCTAAGGTAAATTTTCTGATCTTTTTCTTTCCAGCTCAGTTGTCTAGGCATCTGATTTTCACTTTGAAACCAAAAAATTCCTAGACTGAAATTTAAGATTAGCTGCTTCCATCATAACTACCTTGAAGGCATTTAAATACCACATAGAACAGTGCAATTTAAAAGACCAGGTGTTTCCCCTGAGTATTGGCAGGAGATGGTTATGACCCTCATGGTCTCCAAAACACAGTGGAAACTTCCACCAGAACAACACAGTATTCAGCCAGTTCTATTCCTGTCATATACACCAAAGTTCTGTAGTTAAAGTCAACCATCTTCTGCACCCCAATCATTCCTGGCCTCTGCTTCAGTTCTTAGGTCTGAGAAATGTCTGGTATGCTTTCTGACCTTAAATCCAACTAAGTTAAATGTTTCTTAGATTTTTTTTTTTTTCACTCATCCTTCTTTCTCTTCTTTAATGTAATTCATCTACTGGCTCAATCACAGATAAACTAGCACAAATCAATGAAAAAGATTTCAATCTTAATTGCCTCTAATTCGCAATGGAAGAATTAACATACTGTATCCTGCAAAGATTCTGTCCTTTGTTCTGCAGTTTTTCTGTGCCATGTTTAATTGATTCTGGTAGTGGCTTATAATGGACTGCAAGAGCTCTCTCCATAAAATAATAAAATAAAAAAACTGTAAAAAGACAAAATGAATTGCATGTGATAAAAGACACGGTTCCAGCAACTGGATGGAGTGTAACTTGTAAATTTTACCTTGGCTTGTAAAACAAACAGCTCTTACAATAGTCTTCTATACCTTCCTCTCCTCCACAAAGCCAGCAGATAAGATTTATTGGAGAGATATAAGAAAGAGATAAGGATAAATTTAAAATTACTGTGAACTATACTGTGATTCTAATGACAATGGTATCAAAAGAGACAATTGTCTGAAAGGTGTCGCAGCATCATCAAAGATATATAATGTAGCTGTTTTAGCTCCTGTTGCAGAAAAACTTGAGGAATTATTCATTCCTCTGAACACTACATTAGTAGAAGAAGAAAAGATTATCTTTTATTATGGCGCTGTGATTTATTAGGGCACTTGGGCTCTTTTTTTTACACATTTCTGACAGCTCTCTAAAGTCTACCTATAATCAAATTTACGTTTCATTCAGCATTGCTTTTTCTTCTGCTGTTTGGCTCGTACATTATCCTCTTTGGCTGTGGTATCACAAGAACTTGAAGATTTTCTTTTTTCCCTAGTTGCCACAAAATTCTGTTCTCCAAGTTCCTTAAACCTTCCCATTCCTCTCCACACAGCTGTTGAATTGTTGTTTTGGTTTGAGTTTCTTTTTTTTGTTTCTTTCTTTCTAACTCAGTTAATTCTGGTTATGGTGCGACTCTGCAAAAAAAAGCATGGGTAGAACAAAGATATTGAATTATTCTGGTGAGGCATAGGCCCGATCAGATAAAGAAGTCTTATACAGGCTTTTCATCTGGGAAAAAATGTACCATAGAATGACACAAATGAATCAGACAGAAAAAAAAGATGATGAGCTAGTAGGGCTGTAGAAAGGAAAATTCAATTGACTATCATCTTTATACAAATCTATAAGAGTCAGGCTTGAAGGTGCAGTGAAGAGGTCTGAGAGAGCAGGAGAGAGCGTTGTTTAAGTGCAGGGAGTTTTAGCTGCTTTTTAGCGTAGTTTTGTCCCTATGTGTTAAATTACAGCACTGTCCTACTTTACCATTGAAGAGTACCACTGAGATGCATTTTCATTTACTTGTTCTTCTGTATCATGTAACATCCACTTTGTACAGTGATGCAAATAAATATAAAAAGCATGGGAAAAGTGAACCAGAATCTTTACCTCTTGTTTTGAGCTAAGACCCTCTCCTTTTGTGTTCTGTTCTTGTTCCTGCATGCCCTCTGCCTCGTCATATTCAGATCATGCCTCATTTAGCTGAATTACTCAGGTCACCTTAGATTAATCGTGCAATTTGGCACTGATGCTGCTGATATATCTCTGCCTGAGTGTTGTGTCAAAAATCATAATATAAGTAGGATTTAAGAATATATCTACTTGCAAACAAGAACACAAGCTAGGAAATGTGGTACTGACCATCAACTTGCTTTTTTTGGGTAGTTAGTGGAGTGATAATCCAGTGCATTTGTAATTCTGCTCTACATTTTCCAAGCCTTATCCCTTCAATTCAACCTCCCATCTTCATTAATTTTCAATGTTTTGTGCTGAAAATGTTCCCTTCTTACAGCAGCTTTGACTTGTAAACCTATTTTGTTAATTAAAAATTTTGCAAACAGGATGGCAGTGGGACCATAGAATGCATCCTGGTTAAAAGTGGTCTATCCTGAAAAGCTGATTTTCATTTTCACTTAAAATCAACTAATCCAGGAAGAAATTCAGCTGAAAAGAGATTCCAAATATTTGCATAGAAACCTATGCTGCCATAGAAAGACTTTGAATGAGAAAAATTGATGTTGTTTAAAACATCATGTTCTTTTGTATGTATTGTGAGTTAACCTTCCCCAGAAACCCTAATCCAGCAATACATTTAAGCATATACTTGGTTTCTTAGATTACAACAGTGAATGGGATTCTTGAAGTGCTTAGATTTCAACATATGCTTAAGTTTCATGCTCAGTTAGATTCTTGGTGTATTATGCCAGTGTTAAAAAGTGTCAGAGTTTAGAAAATCAAAGTCACATTAGAGCTAGAATCTTTTCTTTTCATACCTTTTTATTATATGTTCAATATATAACATTAATATTTTTAAGCATATGGAAAGTATATTTACAAGTAATTTGCTGTAAATAAGATGTTTGGAATTATTACAGCATTTCTTGGTTTTATTATCCTTCATCATCTTATGGTTTAATTTTTCTGCTTTCAATCTTTTTTTCCTGAACTTTTCCACTTTACGTTTATCATTCCTTTAATACACTGAAAATAAGCAGCATCCTTCTTTCTTTTCTCATTTAGAACCTTTATCTCTGTTTCTACTGAATGATTTAACTTGGTTTTTAATTGTCAGTGATTTTTCTACAGCTTTGCTTTTCATTTAAGCTTTCTTTTACTTTTTTTTCCATATCTTTTCTATCTTGTTTCTAACTCCACTAGTTTCCCTAGATTCCGCTATGCAATGACAGTGACAAGGATTGAACAAACTATGTTTGTGGTTTTCTCTTTGCTTAAGAACAGCTGAAGAAACCCTGTCTCCTCACTCTTTCAGATTTGGTGTGCTTAGAAAGTGGAATGCTAAGAGCAACATACCTGAACGATAACTTTCGATGTCAGACGTGTAAACCTCTCCATATCTAGAGGGCTAAGGATTTTAATTCCAAAGCAGAATCTTTACCCAAAGAGAAACACATATAATTAGGTAGCAGTATATAGGTTTCCTGGGGAATGCTTTGGAAACATTAGAAACCTACATCCACTGATTTTATGTTTTGCTGACTGGTATTTAAACTATGAATGTTAAAAGTCTTACCCTAGCAATGATCTAAAAAAAGCCTAAAAATATTAATCAGCATTGTAAAGTTTATTGTCTCATTTAAAGCTCTAACATCTGAAGGCTATTTTATTAGGCTCTAAGGGAACAGGAACCTTTGTAATTTAGCTTAATAGATGTTTCCAGTGCTTATTCTGTTGTCATCTTAGGGCCAAGAAGAGATAGAGGGTTTTTGCTATCCTTTCATCATAGTGATTGGAATTTTTTGGACAAAGTTAACAAAAAGAAATTAGATATCTCATTCAATGACTTGGATGAAGGCATCAAGTGCATTCTTAGCAAGTTTGCAGATGACACTAAGCTGGGTGGAAGTGTTGATCTGCTGGGGGATAGGGAGGCTCTGCAAAGGGATCTAAACAGGCTGGACTGCTGGACTGAGTCCAATGGCATGAGGTTTAACAAGGCTAAATACCAGGTCCTGCACTTGGGGCACAACAACCCTATGCAGAGATACAGACTAGGAGAAGTCTGTCTGGAGAGCNAGACCTCATTGCTCTCTACAACTACCTGAAAGGAGGTTATAGAGAGGAGGGAGCTGGCCTCTTCTCCCAAGTGACAGGGGACAGGACAAGAGGGAATGGCCTCAAGCTCCACCAGGGGAGATTAGGCTAGACATTAGGAGGAAGTTTTTCACAGAAAGGGTCATTGGGCACTGGAACAAGCTACTCAGGGATGGGGTTGATTCACCTTCCCTGGAGGTGTTTAAGGCACGGGTGGATGAGGTGCTGAGGGGCATGGTTTAGTGTTTGATAGGAATAGTTGGACTCAATGACCAGGTGGGTCTCTTCCAACCTGGTGATTCTATGATTCTGTTATTCTATGGTTCCAGACGCAGCCCTCTGTGAGACAACTTTGTCACTGGTTTAGCTGTGAGGCAGACTAGCACTCTAAAGCCAGGCACTGTGGAGATATGAGGTCCTCACTTCTGGAGTAGTCTTCCTGGGTGATTTACCATGAATCCAGGGAGCTTATGAAATCTCTGCTGCAGTCCTGTAAACCCGATATCCTTATAGAAATCCACATAGCCAGATTGCCAATTTCAATGCCTCTTGATAACTTCTACTCTGCAGAAAATTCTGGGATAAACATTTTCAGACCAATTCAGTGTTTTCTGAAAGAATAAGAAAATTTTTCCACAAACTGGGAGCATAGCCTTTTGTCTGAATTATATCCTTATCACCTATTGGGAATTATATTAAAAAAAATAGAAGCAGTATATTGTTATCATGCAATTCTTAAGTAGGCAATGACAATTATCTATATTCCCAGGATAAAAAAAAACCTGTAAACTTCTTACATTCCAGTCCTGACCCTCTTTTCAAGGTGTCAGATTACCCATATTAAACTATGTAACCTCTCTGTCCCTTAGATTAGCCTTCTGAAAAAGTATAGAATACCATAGTTTGTAATTATTTTTCACTAGTATTCAATGATGAAAATGAAGTTTGCTGCTTCATTTTTTTTTTTAATTTTTGTGAGGAAGGGAAAAGGAGGTGGGGGAGGGAATTTCTTTTAATTGACAAGTACAGCAAGTCTTTCAGTGGAATCCTAATCTGAAATGCTGGTTCTCTGGGATCACTAGCCCTTGTAAGTATTGCAGAAAGCCTAATTAAAGCAAATATTGAATCAAACAAGATTTACGTGCATGATAGTATATTGCTTTTTGATTATTCAACCAGAAGTTCTACTAACCTTGTTTTCACTGACCTGTAAAAAAAAAAAAAATCACTCCGTAGGTTTGCTACATAAAATCCGTAATTCCTCATTTCTACACACAAGAACCTACCTCTTCCCTGAGAAATTCTTGTGATTTATTTAGAAAAAGGCGCCTTTCAAAGTCCAGAGTGAATATATTAAAAAAAAACCAAAATTACTCTTACTTGAAAAATACCTTGCATTCTAGTTTTGATACTGTCTATGCCCAGGTCAGCTATAAATGTTTTCACCACGAATTCAGCGTAAATTATGTCTCATGCTGAAAATATGTCTGTCTTGTGATAATACCTGGGGTTTAGTTGCCTGGCAGCTGTGGATAATCAAAGCCTTGTTTTGGATAGAATCAGAGAAACAATCCATATTTTGTCACTGATGCTTCAGTGCAAATAAGCAAGTAGGACGTGGAAGCAATACTATCTTTTCATTTTAAAGGGTACACTTTAGAGCTGCCTGACACATCATTTAACATCCATTCAGAAATGCAGTATTCTCTGCTTAACACTGAACATTCATTTCTGTCTGAATTTATCTGAATTCCTTCTTTAGCCAAAGACTAACCTGTATCCCATTGTGCTGGGCAATTTCAGAGTGCAGATGTTTCTCCTAAATGGACTCTTTCAGAGCCTTGTGCACCACCAAACAAAATAAACCGTGTCAGAGGTACAAGGCAATCGTTTTATCTAAAAACCACCCACTCCTCTTTTGTTTTCCTGAGAACATTGTGTGCTTTTTATTTTATATCCTCCTCTTCAGATTTGCAGATGTGAAACTTTAAATGCAGGGTATTAAGGGAAAAAAAAAAGAAAATTACAGAGCTTTGCAGTCAAGCACTATGTGTCTACAATTCTACAAGAGAAGAGTAGACATAATTTTGCATGTTACTTACAGACAACCATGTGATAAAGGAGAAAAATAATATTTTCCATAAAAAATGCAAAGATTGCTATCTGAATTTAGTACCAAATACTAAAAAATGAAAAGTGCATTAGCTTCTGAGATAGACAAGCTTTTAAAACGAAGCTCTAAATATGCCTTTCTATGAACAAAGGAAACTGTAAACTGATTATAAGAAAACGCTTGCTAGCTGCTGGAACTGGCACAGGTAGACACGAGCAGTGACTATATGAACTCTAAACTTACGGGAAATAGATACTGTATTGGCAAATCTGCCAGAGCAACAATCCATAAGGAAAATCCTCAAAAAACCTAAGAAAATTCACCTCCGTGTCTACTTCTAAAGTTATCTGATAAAAAACCTAGTACATCGCACCCTGCCATCACACCTTGCTCTTTTTGGGTTTAAGAACAGACTGCAATTGAAATTATGGTTGCAAATCTCACTTTTCCTTCAATGGGCCAGAAATTCTCCCTCTGGTATTGAAGTATTCCTGGTGGAGGTTATAGTTGTCCTTCTATCTAGCATGCTCAGAAATAAAAATGAGTAGCTTTTCTTTCTGTAATCATCAGGTTTATTGTAAGCAAGGTATACTATTATTAATTGGTTTCCAATAGCACTTTAGAAGACTCAGTAGAGACTGAAACACAAAGGAAGAGATATCCTTTGTCCCAGAGAACTGACAGGATGGAGATAAAAGGGGAAAGAAAGATATTTGCCTAAGACTGAAGTTGGTGAATGAGCTTGGATGAGACCCTGTGTGTCCTGATCCTTGTAGACTTTCTGCAATCCACCACTTTTTGCGACTGGTAAAAGAGTTGTGCCACCCAAATGTGAAGCACAGACACTGGAGTGAGGTCTAGAGTTCTGGAGAATAAAATCCCACAGAGTTCAGGAAAGAATCATAGAATCGTAGAATCATAGAATCATAGAACAACCAGGTTGGAAGAGACCCACTGGATCATCGAGTCCAACCGTTCCTATCAAACACTAACCCATGTCCCTCAGCACCTCGTCCACCCGTTCCTTAAGCCCCTCCAAGGAAGGTGACTCAACCCCCTCCCTGGGCAGCCTCCGACAGTGCCCAACGACCCCCTCTGGGAAAAACTTTTTCCTAACGTCCAGCCTGAACCTCCCCTGGTGGAGCCCGAGGCCATTCCCTCTCGCCCCCTCCCCTGGGGCCCAGTTCCCTCCTCTCCACAACCTCCTTTCAGGTAGTTGCAGAGAGCAATGAGGTCACTGCTGGCTCATGTTCAGATTATTAGATTATTTAGATTAGAATATTTCATGTTTTAGCTTATTTTGGTTCCCATTTCATGTCCTACAAGGCTGGCTGTAACCATTACTATGCATGCCCAGGTAAAGCCTTTACTGGCACGTTTTTAAATGACTCTCATTCATCTTCTGTGGTTTTGTTCACCAGAAACAATATGGCCCCCCAATGGCAAAGTGAGAGGACCCTGATTCCCAACCG
Source organism: Piaya cayana (assembly GCA_013389865.1). Taxonomy (NCBI): domain Eukaryota; kingdom Metazoa; phylum Chordata; class Aves; order Cuculiformes; family Coccyzidae; genus Piaya; species Piaya cayana. The sequence goes on along the minus strand of WAAB01007752.1, from coordinate 929 downwards.
TGCTGATCACAAACATTGAAGTAAGTTTCTGTTGTAACACAGACATCTAGTGATGCTGAAAATACCGTAAATACTGTACAGTGTCGACACATTCAAACAGATGTAATAGAAATATACTTATTTAGACTTCCACATATGTTTAGATTGACATAAGATTACACAATGCTTCAGCAGGAATAATTAGCATCAAATACACAGATATATAGCTATGTGGCTTCTCCTTGGAAAAGGCAATAGATTCTACAGTGTCTCAGAATGGGCCAGTATTGCGGAATCTTGTAATTTCCTCATTTGCCATACAGAGAAATCTAAGGAAGCACATAACCTACAAGACACAAAAAGATTCACTTGCCTATATGCAGGCATATAGTGCCATTTTAGCCATTCTGGGATACTTTGGACCTCAGTATAGTGCAGACAGATAATACAGAGGAGCCATATGAGACTCATCTCTTTCTAAAGAAATAGATGGAGACCAATTGGCATAATTTAGTGTTTGATAGGAACGGTTGGACTCAATGATCTGGTGGGTCTCTTCAACCTGGAAGTTCTATGATTCTATGATGAGTTGATGCTGTCTGTATGGGTATTAGATGGCAACATGGGAGTGGTACACAGCAAAAACCGTTTACCTCTGAAATCACTGTTCCAGAATTCATATCATCTTGTTTTGGCACCTACAAGATGAGCTGTCTATACACTTACTATACACAAACGAATCTCCTCCAATACTGATGTTGGAGTTTAAGATGCAGTTAATTTGTCCAAAAGCAAGTATCCACTTTGCAATGAAACCATTTGTCCCCTGAACACTGCTGATTATAAGGAGGTGACAAACTCTCTGATGCTATAAAAGGAGTCTACGGTGACTTGCTCAGCTGTAGACATCTACATCACAGAAACTGGAATTTCACCCTAGGGTATTGAGA
>WAAB01007751.1:0-13535 GCA_013389865.1 Piaya cayana | reverse complement strand
CCTGGAGAAGAGGAGGCTGAGAGGAGACCTCATTGTTCTCTACAACTACCTGAAAGGAGGTTGTGGAGAGGAGGGAGCTGGGCTCTTCTCCCAAGTGACAGGGGACAGGACAAGAGGGAATGGTCTCAAGCTCCACCAGGGGAGATTTAGGCTAGAGATTAGGAGGAAGATTTTTACGGAAAGGGTCATTAGGCATTGGAATATGCTGCCCAGGGGAATCAAGGTTATTTAACTGAATTGTTAGGTCGAGAGGCAAGATATCTATCCACTTACCTTCAACTTTTACAGATAATGTGATGCTTGCTCCTTTTTTCACCTTTTTATTAGTAAATCTTTCTAGGAACCTTGGTGGTACCAGCGGCTCATGGGAATCTGAAAATGACATTATTTATGAGTCATCGTGACACCTTCTATGTGAGTTTTGACTACCAAAAAAAATTCCAAGAGGTTCTGTTATCACCTGCTGTGGCTTCTCTCACCTGTTTCTGCTGGCTTTTCTTTCTCATCAGGATCTGTAATATAAGGAGCAAAACAGGATGATAAGTACAAATAACTTTCTGCCCATGAGGTGAAGAAACATGAAGTGACTCCAAGGGATTACTCCTTGCAGAGGTTATTAAACAAAAATGTTATGACTTATGTATGGCCCTCGGTTTTAATATAATGAACCATTAACGTTAATGAAGTTAGGCAGGAATAAAATGTATGTTTATGAGGCAACAGTCAGACCCTAGAGAAGTGACTTGTGTCATCTTGAGAAGATGGTAATTTTATAAGTGAAACAAGATTATAGGATGTTATCCTTTATCTACAAACTTTCCAACCTCATTTAACTTACACCTTGGTAGTCTTTCTCAAGAAAAATAACTAGATATAATGCAAACATTCCCAGAATAGAGAAAAGTGGTGTCAAAAATAGTCCAATACAAACCTTTGACTACCAGTCTGGCTGATGAATATGCAGAACCAGCGGAGTTGATGACAAATATTGAGTACTGGCCGGCATCTGCCTTAGTGACATCATGAATTTCTAGCGAGTGGAATTCCCGTTTATCGGTCTTCAGGATGCGATCCGAGGCCTTTAGTGGCTCTCCGTTTTTGAACCAATAGAGACGAGGATGTGGGTACCCTGCAAGAAGCAGTTACAGACATGGAGAACAGGAGGCATTGGCAACATCAATTTGGGAGCATCTCCAAACAGGCTAATCCTTACAAGCAGAAGCCAAGGAGTCCTCAGCTCTGCCCAGGGCTGCTGTTTCAAGGGTTTACCCAATTAGGAATTGCTGCAATTCATTAAATTCTATTTATCTGCTAGAAGTTCTTTCCTGTCTCTTCAGTTTATGGCACTCCCCAGATTGGCTGCATGTGCAAATGCCCTCCAGGCTGGAAAGGTACCACTAAGGCCTGATTTTCAATGCGTGCAAAGACAAAAATTAAACCCAAACCAGTTCTTATCATTTTTATAGGCAGCAATCAGAGAAAACAGGAGAATCCCTGCCTCTCCCTGCCACTGTCGACACTAGAAGGAAGTTTTTGCAGTTTTCAGGTTGTAGCAGCAACCCCTGCACAGAGTAAAGCAAGTCCAGGACAAATTTCCTCTACTAAAGACAATAAAGGACACTCTCACTATCTTTTTTTAATTCCTTATTAGTCCTCCATAATTAATGTGCTCAGAATACTACAGGACACATTTTTAAGAATCATATGCCTGTAATTATGCCTGAAGACATGAACACAGAATAAGACACTTAATCTGCCTGAGTCTGCTGCAAAAGTCAATGCTCATCAGCATGAACTAATTAATCTAGCTGGATGATGCAAACATGATGTAAGATGCACAGACTGGGGTCACAGCTGCAGAAAAGCACATCAGAAAACCCTGTGCAGCACATTAACCTGATAACAAAATTGGAACAAGTGACAGAGCTGTGGGTTCGCCTCACCTTTCACCTTTAGGTGAAATTTAGCCAGTGGTGCTCCAGGTGCCACGTGAATATCATGAAGCTCATCAAAGATCTGGGGCAACTGCTCCTCCTCGGTGGTAGATTCCTCTTGTTCTCGGCTAAGAAGCAATTTGAGTTAGAAAGAAGAAAGTCATCAAGCCAGAATCATAGAATCATAGAACAACCAGGTTGGAAGAGACCCTCCGGATCATTGAGTCATACCGTTCCTATCAAACACTAAACCATGTCCCTCAGCACCTTGTCCATCCCTCTCTTAANGCTCCCTCCTCTCTACAACCTCCCCTCAGGTAGTTGCAGAGAGCAGTAAGGTCTCCCCTCAGCCTCCTCTTCTCCAGGCTAAACACCCCCAGCTCTCTCAGCCGCTCCTCATAAGGCCTGTTCTCCAGACCCTTCACCAGCTTCGTCGCTCTTCTCTGGACTCGCTCCAGAGCCTCAACATCCTTCTTGTGCTGAGGGGCCCAGAACTGCACACAGTATTCTAGGAGCAGTCTCACCAGTGCGGAGTCCAGAGGGAGAAGAACCTCCCTGTACCTGCTGGTCACACCATTTCTGATACAAGCCAGGATGCCATTGGCCTTCTTGGCCACCTGGGCACACTGCTGGCCCAGGAAAGAGTTAGAAATCAGAATCACCTGTTTTAGGTTAATTCAGTATGCAGGTCTTGTCATCACAACAACAGATTCAGAACCACATGACATAAAGAGCATGGAGTCATATGACCATGAAGAAATATCCAGGCTAGCCTGGAGCAAGTTTACACATGAAAAACATCCAGCTGCTGCAGTTATTCAATCTCAGCTGGTCTGGCTGTTCCTTTATGACATTAAATTGGCCCTTCTAGATGTAGCAAAATCAAGTTCGATATAAAAGTAAGTATTGATTTGATGAAGTCAGAAGTTAAAAAAGAGCGAGGGTTCAATACTTTACCTTGAAATATATTCTTTAGCACTGTAGTAAGAGGATGTCTCTGTTGCATCTGCTGCTGTCTCATAGTCAGTGCTGGTCACTGTTAAACGGGAAAAATGAAGCGTTTTTTATAATATGAGCTTTGCAACTATTTTTCTTACTCTAATTATATTTTACCCATTAATTTGAGTGACTGGTAGTCCAGTTTCACATTGCTAATACAGAGGGATCCCATATGACTGTGTATTATGGAAAAAAACTCCTGTTTTATTTGGAAGTTTTTCTCTGAGCCTTGTCTTGCTGTTGGCAAAATCCAAATGAACTCGAGAGGGTTACAAGTGAAACATTTTTTGGGCTTTGCATGCTCTTTTTAAATGTAAACAGCATTTTTCTTGAAAAATACTTCTCCACTTCTGAGGAGGACTCTTTTCTTTTGTATTTTTTTTCTACAGTGATTGAAACTTACAGTCCACTCGAAGCTCAGCCTTGGTTGAAGCAACCCCTATGTTGTTTTCAGCAAGACAACGGTAAACTCCCATGTCGGTGGGGACCACAGCCGTGATGATCAGCTGGTGGCATCCTTCCTGGTCCTCGTTAATCATGTAATGATCATCTTCTTCGATAGCTTTCCCATCCTTGAACCAGCGAACCGTGGGGAGGGGTTTGCCGATGACAATGCAGTCAAAGCTGACTGGATATCCATCTTGCACCTCCTGGTTTTGGAGCTCGGTTATGAACATGGGAGCTAAAGTCAGGGTAGATAAGAGAGAAGAAAGGAAAAACTCAGCTGTGTTGAAAGACGCGTGTTAAGAACACTGCTCCCCTGTGCCTGAAGACTTCAGGCTTTTAGATTTTAAATTGCAGAGTGGCATCTTTTCTCTATAACAGTCGAGAACAAGCTCCCGGCAAACACTATGAAAATATTCCATAACATCATAAGCACTGCAATATCACAGCTGCAAACTAAGTATTGTCTTCGTTCCTTTCCTTGCAAAATTGCCTTCTCTTCCCCTCAGGACGTTTCTGAAATTGATTTAAGTTTTCATTGATTTAAGTGTGATAATCATAGCATTTATGGCCATGTTACTGTAGTAAGGGACGCTTGTATTGCGCAAAGCAGTTTTGTAGATAAGTCAATACTTTGCAACTTCATCTCTCATCTCCCCCCAAATGAGAAAGAATAAAAATGTCCAAAAGTGCAAAATTTCCAGGAAAATATCTTCATCAAATGAAAACCAAAGGGATTTTTTTTTTGGAAGCTGAGTGAAAGGATAACACTCTGATTGCTCCAGCTCCCTTTTCCATAGAATAAATAAGTTTGTTTCACCTACCTGTATCAGAAGTCAGCAAAGGTGGTGGGGGTCTTGCTACTGGTGGTGCAAACCTCCCTTGGGCCGGCGATGTGGCTTTCCCAATCCGTAATTCAATTTTCTTAGGGCCTTGTTCCAAAATGTCAATCTCCACAGGAATTCCCAAAGCGCCGAACATCTCTCTGAATCGAGTGGCTGCAGATTTCGCCTCAGACAAGATTTCAAACTTGATATAGATGTACTGGTCGTCCTCACGGTACGTCTGATGATCAACTACTTCTATGTCGCCTTCATCCGCACTGACAAAGAGCTCTTCCTCCACATCAGATATCTCTGTCGAGATCTTGGCCCTGAAGAGTCTATGAAGTCTCCTTCCCGCTTTACGGAAAGCGTCATCAAGCTCACTGCCAGATGAGCTCTCTGTTTCACTGTCGGTGCTTTGCTTCTCTTTCTTCTCCTTCTTCTCCTTCTGAGGAACTTGAAGTTCTTGAGAGCCAATCATCACCTTAGCACTGTGCGAAACCTTTCCAAACTTATTGGATGCCTCACAGGTGTATTTACCCGCATCTTTCCTGTCCAGCCCAGTGATAATCAAAGAGCAGGTCCCGTCACTGTAATTGTCTATGTGATAATAGCGGCCATCCGAAAGCTCTTCCCCGTCTTTCAGCCAACGGACTTTCATGTCAGTTTTGCTGTGGGCCACACACTCTAGGTGAAGAGTGCTTCCAGGCTCGCCTGAGAAATCTTTGAAGGTCTCCGTGAATACGGGACATTCTTGTTGCTTGATTTCTTTCCTGACTTTGTATCCTTTGAAAGCAGCCTGGATCTTCACAGCGGCCTTGTTCATGGAAGGATCGTCTAAATCTGGTAGTTCCGGTTCAACTAGCTTAGCACTTGGAGCAGCCGCAACAGTTTCCACACTGGTTTTCTCCCACTGTTTCCATAATTTGCCCGTAGAGGTGGATTGAACCTTGGTAGTAACACTGACACTTTTCTTCCCAGCTTTCTTGAGGTAGTTTACCAGCGAAGGAGTCCCAGCCCTAGACTCGTCATCTGAGCTTGTGAAAGAGAAATCCGCTTCTCCTGTCCTAGCCAGCTCGTCACATGTGGAGTACTCCTCTGAGTAATAGTGAGACATCTCTGCTTCCTCCTTCCTCAGCTTCTGAAGTTTCTCGTCCTCTTCAGGCACCTCACTGATGGAATCCAAGGTGGGCTCCCGGCTCATCCGGCGTTTCTTGGCTAAAGCTTCCCACAGGAGGTGAAGATCTCCTTCCTGAGCAGCCTCAGGGGGTAAGCTGGGCTGGACATTGCCATCCACCATCTCTTCTGGTTGCCTTGCAGGGGCTGTTTCCCTGGCGATCTCTTTTAACATTGACACTGTGGGAACTGAGGAGAATTAAATTGTTAAGATGCTGGAAGACAAAGTCTATGAGTAAGTTCTGAGTAAGCACATGGAAATGTTATTCCAAAGCCTGGACAGAAAGCTGTCAGTGGCATTTAACTAAACATTTTGAGTAGCCTGATCTAGCAGGACGTGTCCCTGCCCATGGCAGGAGTGTTGGAACTAGATCATCTTTAAGGTCCCTTACAACCCAAACTATTCTATGATTCTATGATTTCTATTGAGAACAAAAAGTGAATTTAATATGACTGCACACGGTCCTGGGCAACTTGTTCTAGGAGACCCTTCTTTGAGCAAGAGAGTGGACTACACTCTTTTCAAAAATTTTTTCCTGTGATTCTATGCATGCACTTAAAACATAGTCTAACTTTTTTTCCCCTCGTATATTTGAACTCAATAAATAAATTTCTAACTTTTAAAAATGTTGCAGTTGAATGAATATCTAGCTAAGAGTGTTGGTGGAGCCTGGAAGGCTATTCAAGCTCATCGTATTTTAAAATTAGACAGAGCTTCACTGACTTTCTTGACTAGATCTCCATTTGCTATAGTGGGAGCTGAGATTCAGACTTCATGTGGGGGCCTCTGCCCGTTTAGATGTGTGTAAGTCTGAAGAGACTCACCCTCTGGACACACTGACTTGCCTCTGCATAGCACCCAGTGCCATTTGAGATGCTCAAGGCTCTCAGATACAAGACAGGACCTACAAGTGATCTAGGTCTCCCTGGAGAAGGAGATATTGGCCAGAGGTGATATTACAAAGTGTCTCAATGGCACTGGATCCCTGGAGGGAAGGAGAACTGAATCTCCTCTACAGGGCACAATTCAACTTCCTAAGCTCTATAACTCAAAGCCATTTGGGATGTCCAAGACATGGAACTGGCAGATACATCACAAAACATAAACACCCCCCACACACACACTTTCTGAAGTGGTAGCTTAAGGCCAAGGAGCACACCCTAGGATATCAGAAAAGGCACCAGAAACCTGCATAGAAGAAACTGCATCCCACCTTAGGAATCAAACTCAGGAAAATCTTATCTGAGCAGCTCAAAGCTATTAGGGATTCTTAAATGTACTGGCCAATACTAAACAGGAAGGTAACAATTCCTTGTGGATTTTAGACACAGCTTGTAAAAGAAAATTAATTCCAATACAAGCTGTGGAGCTGCCTCTGGATATCCGTAAACAGAACTAATTCGACATTGCAGGAATATGCTCTCTGTACCTTCAAGACATAAGCTGGCAACAGACTTGACTTCTGGAGAAACCACACAGGTGTAGGTATCCTGATCTTCAGGTTTAAATGAGTGAATAACGAGGATCTGTTTTTTTCCATCAGAAAGGATTTCGTATCTCCCTCCAGTTTGTATTTGTTCTTTTCCTTTGAACCATTTCACTTTCTCTTCAGTTTCATTTGATAATTTGCACTCCAAGCGTGCCACCTCCCCTTCTGAGACTGATCCTCCCACCAAAGGATGGGTGACCGTAACTGAAGGCTCTGTAATTATAAAAAAAAAGGTGAATTAACACAAAGAACATATCATAACCTGGCTTTAACACACTTCAAATCACTCTATAAAGTATTGAAGTGCCCCATCCTTCATTTATAGATTTGTTGGATGTTATAGACAAACAAAGGAAGAAGAGTCACGGGCAGCATCCAACATTTGTACTTCCATCGGTAACACCAAAATAACTGTACAAGCTCTCGCAGCGGTTAAACTACATCCATTGAAATATATGCATGCAGAAGTGCTTGCACTTTTTTCACATTCCCTTGTTTATCTGTTGATCTTCATTTACCCATCATCATTATTCAAGCAGCTGTGCAAATTCTAGCAGATCTTATTGTTTAGAGGTGAAGAACTTCTGAAGTAAGACAAGAAAGAAACAATAAAAAGAATAAAAAAGAAAAGATATTATTGAATGCAGCAACCATCTTAGTTGTGAAAGCAAAAAACCCAAACAAAAATATATATATTTAGAGTAACTTAGGAAGAGTTTAAAAATTCTCACAAAATGGAAAGAAATTAAAAATAAGAATTCTCTGTATCTTCTTTACTTTGGAAGGAAGCTTGACAATGACAAGCCGTTTGTACGACAATACTCAAAGTGAACTCAAGACAAAAGCTTTCAACTCAAAGATGTTGACTGGGATGTAAAGCAAACAGATTAGCTCCCAAAAGCATCACACTCTTGAGCATAATCTGCACCTCTACATGTCGCACCAAGGTGAGGGAACCACTCCTAAAATGCTTTGGGTTTGTTGTAGATGAAATCAGTATATGCAGAGTTACCGGGGTCCAGCACCAGCAGTTGTTACGTTTCAAGAACATCATTGCCTGTCCAAGTCTTACGAAAAAAGAAGATATTGGGTTTTGTTAATCTCACTTTGAGGAATTTGTTGGGCACTCAGCTGTTGCTGAAAGAGTTGCAAGAAAAGAAAGATTGATGGAGTGGCTCCCCATCTCATTGTAGATTCCAAAGTTTCACTAACATAGATCGAAGGAACTGTGTCCTCCAGCACTTATCTGTGGGGGTTATTGTAAAAAAAAATAATGCAAATAAGACAATGAAAGAGAGAGATGGGTGAAGAAGACAACACTGTCCACCCTCTGCATTGATACCAGGGTGTTGGTTATCCCAAATGCATCCCAGCATGCCCCTTTTAACCCATTCCATCCTAACCCTATTAGAAAATGAACTCCTGGAGAATACAAGGCTGCAGTGCAGGCTGCAAGACAGCTTGATGCAACTTGGAGAAAAGTTGAGCACTGACAACACAGCAGGTTTTGTTTGCAGCAGTCCAGAACAAAGTTTCCAAGCTCTTTTTCCTCTATTGTGTTGGCAGCAAAGCACTGGAAGATGCTGCAGAGTGAATGTTTCCAGGAGATACCTGGAATGGGTGAAGCGGGCATGCCATGCGAAACAAGGTCTACAGCAGCTTGCAGTCCTTCATGGGGACATTTCTCCTTTCTCACCTAGCCGCACCGTCTGAGGGAAGTGCACCGGCTCGCTGGCCCCAACTTTGTTTATAGCTGAGACGCGGAATCTGTAGGATTCATCTGGGGTGAGATCATCCACCTTAAACTCCGTGTTTTGAATAATGCCCTTGCTGCACGACTGCCAGCCAATACCTGGGACTTTCCTCTCCACGTTGTAGCCTAGGATGTCGCAACCGCCGTCACTCAGCGGCTTGTACCAAGACAGAGTTACAGAGTGACTGTTCTTACTTAAAACTTCTGGTTCTTCGGGTGGATCAGGGTGGGCTGAAGGCACAACAGAGGTCTTATGATGCATGACATGAGCAATTATGCTTTATACCAAAACAACCAAGAGCTTTTACGAGCAAGGAGAAGGAAGCAGAACACTGTTAATGGATAAAAAATTCATTGTCCAGCTGTCCTCTCAGTTACTTGATGTCACATAATATTACGTTTTCCTGCTACATTTGGGCTTTGGTATTACTCAGTTCAAGCCTAACCTTAACGGAACTCAAGTTATCAAGTTATCATTGAACTACAGAGTAACTCTCATAACGTAATAGCAAATTATCTAATTTTCTGTGTAATTGTTATATACATCACAGTATCAAGTAACAACAAATAAAACTATAATGGGAATGGAGTGGTGTCCTGCCAGACCGGCTACTGATGGTCATATTCAGTGCACTGGAAAATGTTCCTCACCTAATTTACACTTTGGCTTAGAAGACAGAAATAATTCTTTTAATCTTCAAGTTCAAGGCGTTTACTAAATAAATGATCTGCCACAGTATAGCAGTCCAGCAAATTAAAGGCAAATAAGGTCAACAGCCTGTTCTTTAATTCTGGACACATAAAAAAAGCTTATTTTCTCTATTTTTATTAAAATTTTATGTATAATACCATGGGTATTCATGATGATAGTACTTTGCAATTCCAAAAAGGTAGATGCCCAAAATAAGGTAGCAGAGTTTTAAACCATCAACAACAAATTCTTTTGTTGAAATGAGTGGAAAATGCAAGGGATCTCTCGAAGTCTCAGAATTCCTCAGATGGGCAGGTGATATTTTAAAAGAGGGAAGGTCAATCAGTGGCTTTTGAAGATCTCAGTTATAATGTACAGCTATAAAAACCATTGCAATTGTCTCATAAAAATTACTGCGGTTGTGTTAGCATGACCATAGGTGGGTGACCCACCTATCCATGGTGGGAAGGAGTCAGACCTTGGGTGCTGGAATGGACATGGATGAGTCATCGATCTAACCTGTTCCATGAGGGAATTAAGCAGCTATCATCTTTTCTGCTTGTGAATTACTCCAAGAGCTATTCACTCTTGTCTCTCTGAAGCATGCGATGGGTGTTTCTTGGATCTCACCCATATGAAGATTTTAATATGCAGTGCTGGTTGTCCTGCACCTAAGTACGACAGATGATTTCAAAGGATTCTCTGCTACCATGGATAATCTTCCCATCTGCTCTCTAGATCAGCTCTCTTCCATACCCACATTTTCTGAGGGTTATGTTGAACTCTGAGTAAACTGATTTCCATTACATTCTATGTTACATTTTACAGGAGGATGCAGTTAAAGAAAGCTCTTAAACATCTCTACCATCACTAGCTTGATATAATTTTCTTCTGATGAGATGAACTGCTTCTGGTCAAAGAACAAGTTGTCAAGCAGCATCTTTTCGGGCTAAGGATGTTGGCTTGGGACAGGCAAGGCAAAGAAAAGAATCAGTACAAAAATAAGATAATTTGATATGGGTTTTCAACACCAAATTCTGATGTTTCAGGTGCCACTGGGCTTGAACAGCAAACACTTACCTATCACAGATAACTTGGCTGATGTAATTGCTTCCCTGGATGCAAAGGTCACCTCTCCAGAATGATGTGGTTGAGCTTTTTTCAAAATAAGCTTGTATTTGTTTCCGTCTGCTTGCACCTCCCAGTCGTCATCCAACTGGATCTCTACATCATTACTATACCAGGCAACCTCATTAATCGGAACAGCTTCACTTAGAACGCAGGTAAATGTGGCTTTCTCCCCCAAAGAGACTTCCACATCTGTGAGAGGCTGCAAAACCTTCAGGCGCCATCCTGTAGATAAAAATAGGTAATCAAGCCTCAGTTACAGAAACAAATGAAGGCAAGAGAATATTTATGTTGAACTTCTGAATGGTCAGGCCTTGGAAACCAAGGACATCATTAAAAGGGACATTAAGTAAATCACTAGAACAGAACCTAAAACTGGTAAGTGAAATGTTCCAAAACTTTCAGGAACAACACCCACCCTAGCAATGTCTTTCTTTCCCAAGCAGCAGAGAGCCATAAAGGAGATACAGACCAAGGATAGAATGTTCTCATACTATGGATGCAATTCTGATCCCCACAGGGGTGAAAATACAAGGATGTAGAGTGAATATTGTTGCTGATGTAAGTGTAGTTTCTAGAGCCCTGATGTACCTCCTACCAGGGGAGGTTTAGATTGGATATTTGAAAAAAAATTTCTTTACTGAATGAGTATTCAAGCATCGGAACAGGCTGCCCAAGGAAATGGTGGAGTCTTCTTCCCTGGAGGTGTTCAAAATCATGTAGCCATGGCACAGCGGTACTGAGTTGATCTTTGGACTGACCTTTGAGGTCTTTTCCAACCTTAATAATTCTATGCTTCTATGATAAACACAACTCAATTCATCAAAATGACAACTGTAAGACAGTCATTTACTGCTAACTCATTGCCAATTGATGCTACTTGTATCAGTGTCCTGGCAAGTGAAAAAGAAAAAAGGAAATGTTGAAAAAATCATGTGTTTGTTGTGTGGGAGGAGGATTTAAGTAAGAAGCAAGCAACAAACATCACTTTTCCTCTCTGCTACATCCTATCTTCCTGGTTCATTTGTCCTTTCCAACTAGAAATTTAAGACATCCCATGCTCAAGTGCTTTGGTTACCTTTCACGGTCAGGAAGGCTGAGGTCACTGCATCGCTGCATGTGAAAGTCACCCTGCAGCTGTCCTGGGGAGTTAGGTTCTTCAGCAGCAGCAGATGTCTGAGCCCGTTTTCGAAATAAACCATCTCAACATTTTCTGTAGTTTTGGCAGGCTCATCGTCAATCAGCCAGTTGTAGTTGTAACATTCAGGCTTGGACAGGTAGCATTCAAAAAGGGCTTCTCCTCCTTCCACAGCTTCCACATTCTCCAAGCCCTGGACAATGCTGTTCTTGGCTAAGAAAGAAGGACAACAAACTCCATTAATTTTTTTGGCTACGCACATCTGAACATTAACAATCCTTGGAGCACTGGATGATTCCCACTGCTGGAGAGCTGATGGAAAAAGTGTGGAAAACTGCGGTTTAGTTGTTGATTTCAACCACGATCTAACAACACTGTATTTAAAAATACTTTAAGTAGAGAGATAGTTGACAAATGACATACCTCTAGGATCTCTAGCATTTCATCTAGAATTCTTCCAGAAACCTGACTTCTGTTTTTACTAGTAAAGGTTAAAAAATGCTGGTGTTTTTGTGAATCAGCCAACAGTTCATTGGAAGAGGTAGCTCAGGAAGATAAAGTACATTAAATTCCTTCTGTCCCACAACAGGGCACATTTCCCAGAGATCTCCCAGGCAGTGTAATTATTATTATAACCGGGGAGATGTGAATCTGCTAACAGGTCATGATAAAATCTTACTACATTTAATGGACAGCAAATATGAGAGAATATTATAGCTGGCAAATACATAATTGACTGTATTCTGAGTTAGCGAGTCAGCCTCTAGGAAACACACAAAAAGTTAAAATCTGTATTTTGAATAGTAAATCACTGAATTATTACAAAAGCTCTGTGATAACGTATTAAGTTTATTTCCTCATGCGTGGGGGGGGGGGGAATTGTGTTGTCAGACACATGCACGTATCTACACATTCCATTTGCCCGCAGTCATGCATCAGCTGGCGCTTGTACCCGAGCAATCGGCCTGATGCAAAATTACATATGGGCTGGTGCATGTGAATATAATTCATGTTAGACTCACTACATGTTGAAACTGCATGCGCAATAGCAGGAACACACGGTTGAGTAAATACAGTTTACACCAACACCATTTAATGGTCAGCGTGATCTATAATATAAACCAATGACCTATGATATTGCTGCTTAGATTTCTATAGCCACGATGTATAAGCGTTCTAAGAAAAATAAAAATCTGAACAATTTATTTAATAGCAAAAACCCCCATGAGTTACTAAAAAAAAAATCTATCTTTTATAGATAGAAAGGAGGTTGTGGAGAGGAGGGAGCTGGGTTCTTCTCCTNAAGCTACCTTAGCTTAACTGTAAATGAAATGAAATTCCACACTATCCATTAGCTACTGGTTTTAAGGCACACTGTGTACAAAAGGAACTGTGTAACTGCAAAAAATACTCTTATTATTATTCCTTTAGACTAACATTATATTTGTGATTTCACAACAGTTCAGCAGGACGCATCATTGCGTGGATGTTCTGGTTGTTGTAGAAGAGATACGATGTGTAAATGGTGAAATAAGGGTGTGTTAATTAGAATTAAGCTCCAGTCTAATGCTGTAGGAAAGCTGGGGAGAGGCTCTTTATCAGGGAGAGCAGAGACAGGAAGAAGGAGAGTGGGTTTGTTCTGAAAGAGGGGAGATTTAGGTTAGATATTAGGAAGAAATTTTTTACTGTGGGGATGGGGAGGCACTGGAACAGGTTGCCCAGGGGTTGCCATGGATGCCCCGTCCCTGAAGGTGTTCGAGGCCAGGTTGGATGAGGCTTTGAGCAACCTGATCCAGTGGAAGGTGTCCCCACCCACAGCGTGGGTCCAGCCCAAACCATTCTAGCATTCTATGATATTCAATTCCCATTAACTCCCTACTACTATTCTCATCCTTATCAGTCCTGGAGTGAACATCAAAGAGCAGATATCTGCTGTGTCACTTATTGTGAGGCGCTGC